>JASAMZ010009305.1:0-33914 GCA_030248115.1 Linhomoeus sp. GSCO2_2 | reverse complement strand
TTGCCCACCGGGCTTGCGTCGCCTTCGTCGACTGTCTTGGCTTCTACTGCTACAGTACACACCTCGCACCGTCCTGCATCGATAGACTGGTTACTTGTACGACCGGCAGAACGTGATTCCGTCAGCTATGTTATCTTGCGTTGCGCAATTCATTGCACAGCAGCAGAACGCATGGATCTGGGTATTAGTCCGCATGGTGGTAAATAGTAGTCGGTCGAGCCACTACACTCAATTGTTCAGTAGTATCAGGGCAGACTTGCAGTGGCGACAAGAGGAGGCACCGACTGCAATTCACGCACATCTCGATCAGTCATCTCAATCCACGCCTCAATCACCAGTCTACAATTTCTTGCCCGGAGTACCTATGGCATGGCGTTCCATCTTGCATAATGGTCTATTTTACATTCACGTAATTCTGAAGATACATGAGCACTAGATTAGAAAAGCGACACTAACCTACAGTACACACCTAACGCGGGCCTACGCACATAGCACACAATTTTCCCTTCAGCAGCTCTTTCGTCTGCGCCACTTGCGTCTCCAATAGCTCGACGTCACTCTTCAACTGCCTGTTTCTCCTCTTCTCCGTTTCCAGGTCTCCCCTCGCTCGCTGCCTCTCCAACTTCCTCTTGCGGCGGTACTTCGCTAGCTTTGCGGCGATTCTGCTCCTTCTTCCGCAGTAGAAGCTCCTCCGAAGTAGACGACGGCGTCGAATCGGAGTCGGTAGCTACCGCGTTGTCGGAGCGCTCGGGGAGGGCGGCGCTCGAGCTCGGTGCACTCGGACACGATCTCGCTGTAGATGGTGAGGACGGATTCGGCGGCGACCGGGGCTGCTTGGACGACGAGTGGCGATCGTGGGAGACGGCAGCTGTTCTATGGGATCTAAAACGGCACATTGTAGCTTTCTTGTTGTTTGGCGAGCTGATTGTGAGACGAATGATGTAATACTTGGGCAAGGCAACAGCGGTGAAAACTACTGCAGTGCTCTTGCCATAATACGGAGTAGTGCATATTGGGCGAGAACAAAACCTGAGGGGAGGCGGGAGAATGGAAGGTGAGGTAGATTCGACGAGCATCCCCCACAAGAAGATGACTCGCGCTAACAGGCAGCTCGAACATCGCACATCGAAATGTTCATTTCATTCAGCATGGTGGCGCACACAGCAACCGGCGGCAGCTCCACCTGAGCGGCGGGGGGGGGGGGGGGGGGGGGGGGCCAGCAGCCGGCGCCGCTGAGCAATTGACTTTCACGGCAGGCGATGGGGAAGGGAGCGAACGGCGCCGCATAGCGAACACTGCCGCCCCGTACATCATCTATGCGCATGCGCCATTCACGTGCTCGTCTATCTGTGCCCGCCCCGTTCACTCCTTCCGCCGCCCGCTCTGGCATATTTCACTCTCGGACAGACACGGTCTTGTGATTTGAAAACCTGCTTCTGGCTGCGGCTGCGCTGAGGACGGCACTCCCGCTGCGTTTTGGAGTTTTGGATTTGACTTTTGTATCAGGCAAGAAATACGAGGCGTGAAGGGAGGTGCCAACGTTGCATAACTGTGGCGAAATCTTCGTCCGCGGCGCTGTATATCGTCTGGTTTTGCTGCACGTCCCATGTTTCCAAGGCAATTTGCTCTTCTCGTTACCCAAGTGTGAATGAGTGCCGCAGGCAAAAGTTTGCACCGTCAACAGCGCCGAGAATATTCAGAATTCACGGAGCGAAAATTTTGACTATCTACAGAGCCGCAGGCGGGAAGTTCTGCCATTTCAAAATTTTTGCTACAGAGTACAGGCACAAGAAATTTTGCGAATTTCGATCGGCGAAGGAAAAAACTTTTGCAACCAATAGCTCTAGCGCGAAAATGTCTCTTGGCTGGCATCTTGGGCGGGTGGGGGGCGCATGCCCCCCCCCCCCCACACCATGACAGTGAAGAGTATTAGCCTGTCTGAATCCTTCAGGAATCAAGTTCAAGAACCGTCATGACGAGTCAATGGCAGGCTCTTGAGACGCCGCCGGCCCAGTCCGCGTGTGGTGTTTATCGCGCCGCTTTGGAACTGGTGAGAAGCGAGCTCTTTGCAAGACGATTTGCATTTTACGTGATGTCGCGAATTTGATTAATGTTTAATCGACTCCCACAGGCCTCCAAGCAGCGTTTTGTGCAGGCCTACGACCTGCCTTGCCGAGTCCCCACCGCGGCCAGCCCCGGACAGTGGGTTATCGGTGCCTTGTTCCTGTGAGACGCCGCAGCTTCGTCCATGTACAAATGTCAGGTGAGCTGATGAGATCTGATGAGTAGGTTTCAAGAAATGCGCACGTGCGTGCGTGCGTGCGTTCGTGCGTGCGTGCGTGCGTGCGTGGCGCCTGCGTACGTCCGTGCGTGCGTGCCTGCGTGCGTTCGTGCGCGTGTTCGTGAGTGCGTGTGTTCGTTTCGTGAGTGCGTGAGTTTTGTGTGCGCGTGTGTGTGTGAGTGCATGCGTGCATTCGTGGGGTGGTTGTGGGCATTCTTCCCCTTAGCAGGAAGGAGTAGACCTCACATCTCTCACTGACCCCTCCCCCCCCCCCCCCCCCTCCCTCTCAAAGTGTAACAACTTGTGCCTGCGACGCTTGAAAGTTCAAATATAGCTCAGCCTTTAGTGCATGGCTACAATGTAGCTTGCTGGCTACCTAACCACCCCCCCCCCCCCCCCCCCCCCGCCTTGCTACAGGTTGGAGCTGCACGCACGGTATTGTCTGTGTGTCGCCACCATGCTGAAATTGAAAATGAAACATTATTTTCAGATGTGCGGATGTTTCGAGCTTGTCCTGTATAGCAGCAGAGTTCAATTCTTGCTTTGTGGGTTGGGATGCTTCGTTCGAATCTACCGTCGACCTATCGCAATTCTTGGGGTCGCAGCCGAGTTTTCACGTTGTCGCGTCAGGTTTGTTCTCGCCCAGCACGCACTACTCCGTATTATGGCAAGAGCACTGCAGTAGTTTTCACCGCTGTTGCCTTGCCCAAGTATTACATCATTCGTCTCACAATCAGCTCGCCAAACAACAAGAAAGCTACAATGTGCCGTTTTAGATCCCATAGAACAGCTGCCGTCCCAACGATCGCCAGTCGTCGTCCAAGCAGCCCCGGTCGCCGCCGAATCCGTCTCCACCATCTACAGTGAGATCGTGTCCGAGTGCACCGAGCTCGAGCGCCGCCTCTCCGAGTGCTCCGACAACGCGGTAGCTACCGACTCCGATTCGACGCCGTCGTCTACTTCGGAGGAGCTTCTACTGCGGAAGAAGGAGCAGAATCGCCGGAGCGCAGCGAAGTACCGCCGCAAGAGGAAGTTGGAGAGGCAGCGAGCGAGGGGAGACCTGGAAACGGAGAAGAGGAGAAACAGGCAGTTGAAGAGTGACGTCGAGCTATTGGAGACGCAAGTGGCGCAGACGAAAGAGCTGCTGAAGGGAAAATTGTGCGCCATGTGCGTAGGCCCGCGTTAGGTGTGTACTGTAGGTTAGGTGGCGGTTCTAATCTAGTGCTCATGTATCTTCAGAATTACGTGAATGTAAAATAGACCATTATGCAATATGGAACGCCATGCCATAGGTACTCCGGCAAGAAATTGTAGACTGGTGATTGAGGCGTGGATTGAGATGACTGATCGAGATGTGCGTGAATGGTCGGTGCCTCCTCTTGTCGCCACTGCAAGTCTGCCCTGATACTACTGAACAATTGAGTGTAGTGGCTCGACCGACTACTATTTACCACCATGCGGACTAATACCCAGATCCATGCGTTCTGCTGCTGTGCAATGAATTGCGCAACGCAAGATAACATAGCTGACGGAATCACGTTCTGCCGGTCGTATAAGTCACCAGTCTATCGATGCAGGACAGTCGACGAAGTGGGCAACGTGGAAATAACAATCCTACCGACATCACTACATCCCCCGCCGTAAATCCTCCAAGAAGCCCTCCCCCCTCCCCATCTTTAACTTCAGCGCCATCTAGAGCATGGCGCCGAAGTTAAGATGGGAGGGGGCTCATCAGCAGAGCATACATATTTACGGCATGAAAGTCAATCGATCCGGTCGAAGAAACGCTGTCGGAGAAACGCCGCTCTCAGAGTTGATCATTTCGACGCCGACTTCGACGTCTGCTGCTGACACGGGCGCCTCTGTCGCATTCGCCGCATCTTCTTCTTGCGCTGGCCGATCCCTCCGCTTCTGCGCTTTGGCGAGACGCCAGCCGGCCAACGCCAAGCGCTTCATACCGGTTCGAATCTGGTCAAACGACAAGTGAAGTATGGTGTCAGATGTGTTAACAGGACTTTCGAAGCAACCGGTACTTAGGTATGTAGGCGCAGCCTTAGCCTTAGCCTAAGCCAAAGCCTAAGCCGGCACTCGTATCCTTTACCCTGTTGTCGCTGACGGTGTGGAATCCAACCATGGCCACTCCCAGGGCGACGTTGACGGCGAAGACCATGGAGAAGAGCGCCAGTCGTTGTTCGTGCACCGCGTAGCTGCCGAACAGACTCGACAACAGGAACAGAGGACAGATCACCATCAGGCCTAGGCGATTGGTGCTGAATCCATTGGACAACAGCAGATTGTGTAGAGTGTGTACTGATACGGTAATTACAACCAAGCAGCAAAGCCCTTTAGTTCCTACTGTGCAGTGGTCCGTTGCTCCAAGTCTGTCCCAGGCAACGGAGCTACTTTATTCCCATGACGCGTTAACCACAATGCGCTCTCTTCAGACAAAGCCACAGCCGAGATGCAGGGAAGTCCCACTAGAAGGAGATTGACTGACTTGATCACTGTGTGGTCCCAGTTGATCCAGCAGCTGCAATGGCTCCAACATCAGACACCTACTGTATCACAGATAACTGAATTTCACCTGAAGGGAGAGGGCATCTCGTCATACCACATGACACCCAGGACAGTGGCTGGCAAGGCTGGCAGCACCCAACCAAGAAAGATGAATGTTGGCATGTGAAAGAGGCCATTCTTGCGGATCATGTTGGTTAGAGCAGCATAGGACTGTATGGCCTCCAGCAGGAAGAATGCTGAAGCCACAAACCCGAAGTACATCGCCAAGAGTGAGCCGACGTAGCAGTTATGCAGCTGAACCACTTTTCCAATACACACGTAACAGGACAATGCTCAACTCTGGCGCAGTGCCAACCTTGTCAGCATCTTTGTCTTTGAAGTGGTGCAGCGTCAGCTGGAGGCACATGACGGCAACTTCCCCGTTTCTGGGAATGTTCTTCTCAGTAGACCAAGTCCTGAATCGAACTGCGGTGCTTGCGCTGTGCACATTTTCACGTGGTAGTTACCGTAAACCGATCGAGTACCCGAGAAGGAGAAAGGCGGCGAGCGAAAACAGATTGGCAAAGACGAGAAACGATTCCCCGATTGTTGAAGTGGCAGTTGCAATTGCTTCTTCAGTCTTCGTCATCGGCTTCGTCAGTTGTTGCTTGCGCTTTCTTTCTTTGTCGTTCTTGATGATGGCATAGAATTTTTTTCGTTGAATACTGTCGTGGCGCGTGACGGACGAGGCCCTTTGCCTTGCCATGTCTCGTGACGTGGAACTTGGGTCTTGCGTGATTTGTGTTGTGGTTATTCGCTCTTGTGTTATTCTTGTTGTTTGCATTGCTTGTTTTGCTGTATCCTTGGTTGCTGCTTGCCGTTTCGGTGTTCTTGATGTTCGTGTTGTTGGCTTTGCAAATCTTTGCGGCGTTGGTGTTGCTCGTTCAGCGCCTGTGTGTGTTGTTGTTTTCCTCGCGGATGTTTGCGTAGTTTGTCTTGTGCTCTTTGTCCTTGCCTGTGTCGCTCGTTTCGTGCTGCTTTGCATTGTTGTCGTCGGTGGGGTCGCGCTCCTTCGTGTTGTTGTTGTCGTTGCTTGTTTCGTTGGCGTTGTTGTCGTTGCTGATTTCCCTCTCTTTGCCGTTGTTGTTGTTGCTGGTTTCGTTTTCTTTGTCGTTGTTGTTGTTGCTGGTTTCGTTCTCTTTGTCGTTGTTGCTGTTGCTGGTTTCGTTCTCTTTGTCGTTGTTGTCGTTGCTGATTTCCCTCTCTTTGCCGTTGTTGTTGTTGCTGGTTTCGTTTTCTTTGTCGTTGTTGTTGTTGCTGGTTTCGTTCTCTTTGTCGTTGTTGTTGTTGCTGGTTTCGTTCTCTTTGTCGTTGTTGTTGTTGCTGGTTTCGTTCTCTTTGTCGTTGTTGTTGTTGCTGGTTTCGTTCTCTTTGTCGTTGTTGTCGTTGCTGGTTTCGTTCTCTTTGTCGTTGTTGTCGTTGCTGGTTTCGTTCTCTTTGTCGTTGTTGTTGTTGCTGGTTTCGTTCTCTTTGTCGTTGTTGTCGTTGCTGGTTTCGTTTTCTTTGTCGTTGTTGTCGTTGCTGGTTTCGTTCTCTTTGTCGTTGTTGTTGTTGCTGGTTTCGTTCTCTTTGTCGTTGTTGTTGTTGCTGGTTTCGTTCTCTTTGTCGTTGTTGTCGTTGCTGGTTTCGTTCTCTTTGTCGTTGTTGTCGTTGCTGGTTTCGTTCTCTTTGTCGTTGTTGTTGTTGCTGGCTTCGTTCTCTTTGTCGTTGTTGTCGTTGCTGATTTCCCTCTCTTTGCCGTTGTTGTTGTTGCTGGTTTCATTCTCTTTGTCGTTGTTGTTGTTGCTCTTTGCGTTTTCTTTGGCGTTGTTGTTGTTTGTGGTTTCGTTCGCTTTGGCGTTGTTGTTGCTGCTCGTTTCGAAGTAGTTCGCGTTGACGCCGCTGGCTTTGCTGTGGTTGACCTCTGTTCGCCATCCCATTTCTCGGCTTGATTCAGAATACTGGCCACTCCACTGGCACTGCCTTGAAAGTTGAGCAGTCTTCCTCCTTTACTCTTACAAACTTTGTTGGCATGCTTGAAAGTAGCTTTCGCGCCACTGTACTCCAAACACCTGTCATTGTAGATTTTGGTGCAGGAGATGCCGGCCCCTGCCGATGTCGCTGAAAAGCGATTTAGTTCTTGGTACAACATACAATGTATTGCTAGACTTATGAAGATATTCAACGTGTTCACCGTAGCATTTTGCGAATTTTAGATTTTGATTCTACTGAAAGAACCTACCATATTCGCAGATGTAGAAGTACTGACACTCCCAATTCTGGCTTTGCGTTTCAAACTTGAAGGACATCTTGGAACCTTCGATGGTCAGTGGAAGGGAAACGTTCTTGTAGTGCTCATGTGGGTTCTTCGGATTCTGTAGCACATGAGTCGGATGTACAACCCAATGCCCCTTCACGACTTCGGCTTCTTTCACGATCTGGCCTGTTTGCCAGTAACACTGAGCCATGGTGTGCAAACCTGGTTTTGTCAAGTCTATACTAGACCCAATTTTCCACCCTTGCTGGCATCCGCTTATACCCACCCAGAACTTATTTCCCCTCGGGCAGACTGTGGAGCCCTGAAGATGGGTTAGGTTGCACACCCGATACTATTGAGTGATGCCTAATCGATCCCTCATCCTTCACAAATTGAAGCCCGATGCCAGACATTAAATATAATTCCACACAATATGTGTATATGTATGTATGAAATTTCAGACAGCTCACACACACCCAATAGTGTTTCAAGTGTATTATTTCCATATATAAATTGGAGTCCGAAAATTGTTTGGTAGCTTACGGCCACAACCACCACAGCAGGCAAACTAACTCAAGGCACTGAAATACATAAGTGCCTAGTCGACTCACGCTAAACGTAAGTGACCATAATAATCTCCACAATATCAATAGAAGGTGGGAGAAAGCTCTCATAGTGGAGTCAACCGAATAGTATCAAAGCAGTAGCTTGACGAGATTCTTGTTTCGCTCCTTTCGTTAGTGTTAGGTAAGCGAGTCTACGACCTTGCTGGTCACGACCGAGCATTAATCTGAGGAGAAATTGGTATGGAAGGATAAGGAGTGATTGAGAAAATTGTACGTCGTGCAATCGTCTTCATAGATTGACGAATGAGGTGCGCCCTCTGCTGCATTTGCCACAGTCGATACTAACGACTGAGTAAGAAGACTTGTCACTCGCTTGTCCGTTAAGACAGACAGAGAATCCCCGCAAAAAGACAGCCTGGGTAATGGGTAGAAAGACAGAACGATTAGATGACAGTTCCGTTTTGGTCACGCGCGCGCTCACATCATACAATGCAAGAAACGAAGTCGCACAGCACACAACATGTTGCAGTTCGTTTCGCCTATTCTTCATACACACCTTCATATACTTTGCCGCCATTGCCCTCATCTTCCTGACCAATCACCGCTCGGCACTGCCTATTCCCGGAGTCGTCGTCGGGCGGCAGCGCTCCCTTGTTCTTCTTCACGTAGTCGACCACTTGCTGAGCCGCCTCTAGCAGCGCCTCATCGCTCTCCCACTCCTCCCTGTTACTGCTGAAGTCGGGACGGAGGAAGGGCTGCTGCGTCGGCGATTCTTCTTCTGGTCGACATGAAGTTTGAGTCGTCTGTTGTACTGCAATTTGTGTGGTAGTTGCTTCATAGTTTGTCGTCGTCGTCGATTCGAAGGTTGACTTGGTGGTCGTAGTTGGCGTTGGATTCGTTGTTGTCTTGGTACTTCGCAGGGTGGTCAGACTCAGAAGTACATGTAAGAGTTATGTAAGATGTTACAGCAAAGTTCTAGCACTGTTCGCTCTGCTGTCAAAAGATAGGTACGCACAATCACCTGAAATTTACCTGAATTATTGCATAAACTAGTGCCAGTCTACCAGTCATCTACTGATGATGGTCGCGCTGGCACTGCGTGGCTGAGTCTAGATGTAGCGACCGAAACTCAGCTAACGCTTGTCGTCTGAAATATTGAAGTCAAAACAAAAATTGTGATGGTACGTAAGCTGTTGTTATACTGTGTGTGTCATGTATTCAATTACAAAATTTAATGTGAAACATATTATGCAAGGACATATTATGTAGTTTCTCACTTTGATGTGTAGGTAACCAATGGCCGTGTTCAAGACTTCGCGTTCGATCATCGTAGGGCATAACTCGCATTTATTCATTCAAACTGCAGCGCCGCTTTGGTGCTTTAATTTCGACTGGCCACCCCGGTTGTTCGCCTTTTCGTTGTCCTGCTCGTTTTGCGCGTAGTCCTTCTGGCAGTAGTGGTTGTTGTGGTGAGTTTCGACGCTGGTCTCTCCTGGCCACTCCACCCCTCCAGGTCTTCCAAAATGACTTTGAAACTCTCGCTTCGCTCTCGAAAGTTGAGCAGACTTCCCCCCTGGTACTTGCAATTCGAACGAGCGCCTTCGAATGTAGTCTGTTCATTGCTGCACACCAAACACTTGCCATTTATCGCGACAGTGCAGTCTCGCACGGGCTTCATTCCTGAATGGGACTCTGCTATTAAACCGACCACACAGGGCCCAATATGGAACTGGTTGGAAACGAAGGCAAACAAAGAATGCCGCGTTGGATTTGCACTCATCATAGTCCGACTCCGATAAACCAGGCAGTTTCAACCAGACACAGTACCCTAGGCACCCACCCAGGTATGCAACTACGGACAGCGCACGTATATTACGATGCCGCACTGTTGGGCTAGGCCAGTCTTCCAATTCTTTGAGTAGGTCGGTTTGCCCCGTGGACGCGTTCCATAGATAGACCTGATTGGCCAGTGCCACTGCCAGGATGTTGTTGCTACTCCAGCTCAGGAGCTTGAGGTCTGGAAGATTGAGATTGAGGTTGGCCGAGAGTGGTGTACTGTAGGGTGGCTGGGGGGAGGGGGGGGGGGGCTTTGGAGTTCTGCGAGTGGCATAGAGTGTGTCTGTCTGTTTGTTTGTCTGTTAACACGATAACTCTCGACAGCCTTGACGGATCGCGATGATCTATACATCAAAAGAACTGCTGTACTCTGCAGTTTTGCACCTCCTATTGTGGACTTTGGCCGATGTCTAAATTCCACAAAAATCACGAAAATATCTACTGCACAGTACATTCTGAGCACTAAGGAGTGACTGTACAGTAGGTCGATTTCGGGCAAATTTTCCTCTATTGTGCCACCATTCACTACAGAGCTATCGCTGCGAGACTCTGAGGTGTATTCAGAGGCACAGGAGCAGGTGCGATGGTAAATGCAGGCACTGGCAGGGGCACAGTGTCAAAACGACTTTAGATCAATCTGAAAACACCTATGGGCTAAGAAGAAACATCGGTGAGTCTAATTTAGTGTATTCTGAGGCATGAGAGCTGGTGTAACCATAAATCAGGCACTGGCAGGGGCACAGTGTCAAATGACTTTGGATCTAACCTATTGGCTGTTGTGAACAGTCTATGGGTGCCACGGGTCAATATACGGGTGTGTCGAGCATAGTCTGCCAAGTATCTAGCAAATAGTTTCAGCAATTATAATTAACGAAATTTAGGATATTTTTGAGGATTTTGTTAATATCCCCAAATTTCGACAATTTCAAACAGCTTAAATTTCAAAATTTCTTTTTACGGATGTGTCGAGCATAGTCTGCCAAGTGGCTTCGAAATACTTTACAAAAGTATCCACTCTTTATACTCCACAAAAAAGTGTGGAGTATATAGCGATTGTGCGCGAAACGCAGAAACTTCGAGTCAACGGCGTTCGCCCGTGAAGCGGCCGATTTGCAAACGGTCTTTTGCGTTGGGTAGGCCTAGTGGGTGGGCAACCTGCACGGCATATGGGGTCACGCTCCGGGACCCCGTTGGCGGGAAATTCAAAATTTTAAATTTTCAAAGTACTGGAAAATGGGTTGAGCAAGGTAGAACTCGAGAAAGTTGCATATATAATGGTATATACGATCTTTTGATATGTCGTAGTACTCGATAGGGCCGAGGGTGCAAAAAAGAATTGGATCGCTACGAGACCCATTCTGGCGCCAAATTTGAAAAATTCGGGATTTTAGACCCCAGGTCAACTTTAACGGGCTGCTGCTGTGCGAGCTAGGTACATAGCAGCTAGAGCTGGCGAGACTACTCTTGGTGCTCCTTCCCAGATGACCTCTATCGAATGAGCTATGAAGGGAGAAAATCGGTCGAAACACAAAAAAACTTTCTTACACTGCGACTTTTTCGACTCCGGGGTCGAATTTTGCGATTTTCGCGTTTCGGCGCCTAGAGCGCTCGAATGCGTCGCCGAGTCGTTCCAAACGTGGTTTCAAACGATTCCACGCTTAACGTGAAGATTTACACAGGAACTTAGAGTCATAATGGCGAACTTAGAGTCATAAATTAATGGCGAACTTAGAGTCATAATACACTCGTGCTACGGAAGTCGTGCAAACTTCTCCTTTTTACAGGCTTGACGTTCCCGTTGTGCGGTTTGAGGATCCAAGTTTCATCCACGTCGGATACAGTTCGAGTGGTGAAACGCCAAAATCATAATGACTCTAACTCCTGTTGCGTAATTAGCGACTGCTTACCCCAAGGAAAACACGCACAGGAGACCAACGTGGAGCGGAAATGCTGTAAAGACGTAATTTGCACTCGCCGTCGTATCGGCATGTATCCAGCGCTGACATTGGTCGTCGTCGGCAGTAGCACTCGGATGAGGGACGGAAAAATCAATTTTCAGCAATCGTCGCCAAAGTTACCTATTTAATACAGTTTTCCAAGCGGCATCGAATGGTCGTAACCTCACCGCGCTCCGTAGCGTCGTTCGCGAGATATGACGCATCAAAGTTTGACTTTCCATTGAAATAATTGGCAAAGTGTCGCAGTTCGCATCATTGTAACTTGGGCCGGTAAAGAGCCACTTAGCTGAGACTTGCACAACTCGCAGACAGGCTGCATGCATAGTTTTTGAAAAAGTTTCGTTTGAATCGGGCGTCGGACAGCCAGTCAACAAAGCTATCAAAAAGGCTAGTTTGCGACTCGCGAGATTCGAAGAGCAAGACGGCTTCTTTGCTGGCCTTGTTGACTGGCTGTCCGACGCCCGATTTAAACAAAACTTTTTCAAAAACTATGCATGCAGCCTGTCTGCGAGTTGTGCAAGTCTCAGCTAAGTGGCTCTTTACCGGCCCAAGTTACAATGGTGCGAACTGCGACACTTTGCCAAATTATTTCAATGGAAAGTCAAACTTTGATGCGTCATGTAGGTATGTATCTCGGGAACGACGCTACGGAGCGCGGTGAGGTTACGACCATTCGATGCCGCTTGGAAAACTATTAAATATGTAACTTTGGCGACGATTGCTGAAAATTGATTTTTCCGTCCTTCATCCAGTGCTACTGCCGACGACGACCGATGTCAGCGCTGGAGACATGCCGATACGACGGCGAGTGTAAATTACGTCGCTCTACGTTGGTCTCCTGCGCGTGTTTTCCTTCTGGTAAGCAGTCGCTAATTACGCAACAGGAGTTAGAGTCATTATGATTTTGGCGTTTCACCACTCGAACTGTATCCGACGTGGATGAAACTTGGAGCCTCAAACCGCACAACATATGGGAACGTCAAGCCTGTAAAAGGAGAAGTTTGCACGACTTCCGTAGCACGAGATATATTATGACTCTAAGTTCCGGTGTAAATCTTCACGTTAAATCTGGTCTATAAAAGTGCTTTGAAAAAATTTTCGAAGCTACAGTATACCTGCCGCGTCCGTTTGAATTGTGGGTGTCGGGTCGACTTTTACGATATTATACTCGATTTCGTGGTTTTCGGGGGCGCTGATTACGAATTTGGCATCCGTTCAGTGTTTAGATGATGTTTGAACATACCTATGACGAAATGGCATGATAATGTACCCAAAGTGAAAAATTTCGGTTCCTGGCGTCCATAGGAAGTTAGGGGCGTTGTATGTCGATTCCGGGGTTTTCGGGGGCGCTAATTCCGAATTCGGCATTCGTTTTGCACTCCGATACGTCAGCAGGCCAAAACAGCATAGGAGTCACTATGCGTAGGAGTTGAAATTTGTGGAGTATACTGCGTCCCCCGGACGACTTGCCTGGTTTACTCTTCCACTTTAAAACACTCACAAACCACTCTGTATTAATAAAACAACTCAACTTTTTTAAAACAGCTTGTTGTGCAGAATTGCACAAAATTTCACCTCCACGTCCCCATTGGTCAGTCCAACGGCCAGAACCCGTCCCAAGGCCTCGAATTCCAAGGAGCACACGTAATCTTCGCTGTCTTCCAATTCTTTGAGTAGGTCGGTTTGCCCCGTGGACGCGTTCCATAGATAGACCTGATTGGCCAGTGCCACTGCCAGGATGTTGTTGCTACTCCAGCTCAGGAGATTGAGGTCTGGAAGATTGAGATTGAGGTTGGCCGAGAGTGCGGTACTGTAGGGTGGCTGGGGGGAGGGGGGGGGGGGGGCGTTGGAGTTCTGCAATCGAGTGGCATAGAGTGTGTCTGTCTGTTTGTTTGTCTGTTAACACGATAACTCTCGACAGCCTTGACGGATCGCGATGATCTATACATCAAAAGAACTGCTGCACTCTGCAGTTTTGCATCTCCTATTTTGGACTTTGGCCGATGAGCAATACGTTGTACTCGTTCAGTTACGTATTGCTATATCTCGAAAACGCGAAATTAGCAACAGGAACGGGGATAATTTGTAGCACAAAGGAATTTTTTTGCAAATGTGGAATTTAATAGAAATACACAATTATTTATCAAAATTCCATAAATTGACACAAATGGAACGTCATTTATTGACCAATATGAAGGCAGAAATGGATAGGTCGTACGCCAATAAGAATTTGTGACATGGTTTTACAGTTTTGAAAAATTGCAATTTAGAGATATTTACAATTACACTGTAGAATACGAAAATGTCGAAAATCGACTTTTTCACCCGATTAGCTAGCGACGAAATTTCTTCAGAAATGGAAAGAGCATAGACCGCGGATCATTTGTAACACAAATAAAATTTTTTTGCAAATGTGGAATTTAACAGAAATACACGATTATTTGTCGAAATTGCAAAAATTGACTAAAATACAACGTCATTTATTGACCAATGTGAATGCAGAAATAGTAAGACCGTATGCCAATAAGAATTTGTGACATGGCTTTACAGTTTTGAAAAATTGCAAATTAGGGATATTTACAATTAAAATACGAAAATGTCGAAAATCGACTTTTTCACCTGATGAACTAGCGACGAAATTCTTCAGAAACGGCACACATGTAGACAACGTCAACGGATAATTAGTATACCAAGAGAAAATTCTTGCTAACGTTAAATTTGATAGCAATTTTCAAAATTTTGATAGAAATGCCAAAATTCCATAATTGCCAAGGCTGTTGTTCATTGATGAATGTCAACGCAGAAATACGTACAAATCAAAACGGAATTTCTGCGTGCAGACAGACTGTACCGGAGCATTTGGCAAGTTTTTTTGTTCGATGTGACGTATTCACGCAGATATAAAACTTCAGATGAACGGCGTCGTATCATGCCGATAACATAATATAGCGAACGCGGCGATATCACTGAGCTTTAGATCAGCTGTACAGATAACCGTATCGTGTGAATAGCTGCACTAGGTTTGCGGCACACGTTCTCAAGAATACCTTCTCTAGATACGGCTAATGGTGTGTGTAGAGTTCACTATACTGTTCACCAAGGTTTGGCAGACACATTGTATAGGTTGAACTTTTCACCCGCAGCTTGTTCCCGACGCTTGCGCCAAGCCGCCAAAGTTGAAAATTTTCGCCCTTTCGCTGCAGCCGCCAGAACCATCCTGTAGAAGCAAATTTTTACAGCGTGTAGAGGGTCATACCAAGCCTAAAGCTGTAAAGTTTCACATTTCAGAACGCTTAGGTACCATCGTGAGTTATTTGCCGTCAAAGATCAATTTTTGCGCGCGCGCGAAAAACGTAGGGTTGTCAAAATTGGACCCAAGGAATCCATGACCCAAAGTGGAAATTGCGCATTGTGTTCCAAGACAACAATGTACGATAGTCGCATTACCTAAAAGTGCCCACGATAAATGCAACACAATATCCTAAATACACCAGAATATACAAATGCGTCAGAAGTAACTTTCTACATAAAATTTTCACTTTCTGCTCCACCTTAATGTAACTTTGAGAGAACAATGTGGATAGGTATGCGACAAAAATTTGAGTCAAGCCTCAAATTTCCCCTTGCCGACCATAGGATAATGATTGTCGTGGCAGCGCAAAACCATAATATGTTCCATCCAGGCTGTGCGCATCTTTTCCCATCATCACAGTATTTTCTTGGGGTGTACTATATGGAATTGGTAGACATCCTCTTTACTAATCGCGCGCTGTCTGTCAGTCTGTGTGTGTGTCTTTGAACACGATATCTCTCGACCGCGGCCAAGGATCCCGGACATGTATACATTTTCGGAACCGTCTTCGGACGGGGAAGAACTTCTTCTATATTTCGTCTTCGGCTGCTCAGGCCTACGATCTCCGCCTAGCCTACGATCTCCTCCTGCTCAGGCCTACGATCTCCGCCTAGCCTACGATCTCCTCCTGCTCAGGCCTACGATCTCCGCCTAGCCTACGATCTCCTCCTGCTCAGGCCTACGATCTCCGCCTAGCCTACGATCTTCTCCTGCTCAGGCCTACGATCTCCGCCTAGCCTACGATCTCCTCCTGCTCAGGCCTACGATCTCCGCCTAGCCCACGATCTCCTCCTGCTCAGGCCTACGATCTCCGCCTAGCCTACGATCTCCTCCTGCTCAGGCCTACGATCTCCGCCTAGCCTACGATCTCCTCCTGCTCAGGCCTACGATCTCCGCCTAGTCTACGATCTCCTCCTTCGCAGGCCTACGATCTCCGCCTAGCCTACGATCTCCTCCTGCTCAGGCCTACGATCTTCTCCTGCTCAGGCCTACGATCTCCTCCTGCTCAGGCCTACGATCTCCGCCTAGCCTACGATCTCCTCCTGCTCAGGCCTACGATCTCCGCCTAGCCTACGATCTCCTCCTGCTCAGGCCTACGATCTCCGCCTAGCCTACGATCTCCTCCTGCTCAGGCCTACGATCTCCGCCTAGCCTACGATCTCCTCCTGCTCAGGCCTACGATCTCCGCCTAGCCTACGATCTCCTCCTGCTCAGGCCTACGATCTCCGCCTAGCCTACGATCTCCTCCTGCTCAGGCCTACGATCTCCGCCTAGCCTGCGATCTCCTCCCGCTCAGGCCAACGATCTCCGCCTAGCCTACAATCACATCCTGCTCAGACCTACGATATCCCCTTTTGGTGTCGACTCGTGTAGTAATTTGGTGTATTCCGTAATTTGTGTGGACTGATTCAGTATTTTGGTGTGAACTCATTCAGTAATCTGGTGTGGACTCGTTCAGAACTCACCATGCACTCCTAGACGGGTTTGCGGGTTTTCACTGGATGCGGGTATTCACTGTAACATATATACGGATGACAATGTGTGTCTGTGTGTCTGTGTGTGTCTGTCCGTCCCACCGAAGTAAGACAAGTGACATATGTGGTCAAGTAGAGTTGAGGTCACTGAGTACGGATCCGATGTTCGTTTCTGTTGCTAATTTCGCATTTTCAAGATAATTCGCAATTAAAATTTGAAAATGTCGAAAATCGACTATTTCGTCTGAAGGGCTAGCGGCGAAATTTCTTCAGAAATGACAAGGGCATAGTTCGCGGATAATTTGTGACACAAAAGAAAATTTTTGCAAATGTGGAATTTGATAGAAATACGCGATCATTTGTCAAAATTCAATAAATTGACAAAATAGAACGTCATTTATTGATGAATGTGAATGCAGAAATTAAAAGGTCGTAAGCCAGTAAGAATTCGTGACACAGTTTTTTTATTTTTGAAAAGTTTTTATTTGGAGATATTCGCAATTAAAATTCAAAAATGTCAAAAATCGACTTTTTCGCCAAATGAACTAGTGGCGAAATTTCTTCAGAAATGAAAAGAGCATAGACTGCGGATAATTAGTAACAGAAAAGAAACTGTTTGCAATTGTGGAATTTCATAGAAATACGCGACAATTTACCAAAATTGTACAAATTGACAAAACCGCTATAACGCAGAAATACGTACACCAAACTAAATTCCTGGCAGAGAACGACTGCACAATACATTGGCAAGTTTTTTTGTTCGATGTGGCGTATTCCCACAGGTATAAAACTTCAGATGAACGGCGTCGTATCATGCCGATACCATATAGCGAACGCGGCGATATCACTGAGCTTCAGATCAGTTGTACAGACAACCGTATCGTGGTAATAGCTGCACTTGATTTGTGGTACACGCTTTCAAGACACCTTCTCTAGATATGGCTAATTATGCGAATGAAATTCACTATACTGTTCACCAAGATCGGGCAGACACAAAATACAGGTTGAACTTTTTACACACACAGCTTGTTATAGACACTGTCTGAAATGAAGTTCTTTGGTTTCAGAAGTCCAAAAAGGCGGAACAACGTGAAGCCAATCATCGTTGGAGACGACCTCTACTACCTCCTACGAAGGGACGTGGAGGGAGACGTGGAGCTTCTTCTTCTTCTCGTGTCAGAAGTGCCTCAAAAGACAGGGTCTGCTGAAGAAACAGAAGCCGTTCGGTGAGTTGTTGTTGTTGTTGTTGAAGTTATTATAGTTGACATCACGCGCACAGCGACCTCGCCGTAAACCTGTCGCAAAGCGGGAGGGTGAGTGACAACTGTAAGGAACAAGCTGTGTGTGTAAAAAGTTCAACCTATACATTGTCTCTGTCACATCTTGGGGAACAGTATAGTGAACTTAATACACATCATTAGCCGCATCTGGAGAAATTAGCTTGAGAAAGTCTGCTATAAACCAAGTGCAGCTATTACCACGATACGGTTGTCTGTACAGCTGATCTAAGTGATCAGTGATATCGCCGCGTTCGCTATATGTTATCGGCATGATACGACGCCGTTGATCTAAAGTTTCTAGCTGTGTGAAATCCTCACATCCAACAAAAAAGCTTGCCAAAGATGAAAACTTGCTAGCGTGTGAACACAACTATCAGAGCTTTGAGGCTCGGTAAACAACTTGGCCCACTTTTGGAGCAACTGGACGCGACTACGACGATGACTCAGCAACGCAAACGGACGCCAACACTTCGCTGGGTGTTATCGACGCCATCGTGTGACAAGATGCCAATCGACGGGGTGGTGGTGTGAGCGTAGGTATAGTCTTCAACGAAACTCGCTACCGGTAGCATTGAACACAGAGATTTAAGGTTACCCTATGTAAACAATTTTGCTGACGTGGAGAAACCAGAAGGCGCTACGCCGATGGTGGTTTGGCTATTCGACGTCGAAACGTAAATGACAAAACCAGAATAAAGCGCAGCAAAAAAGCAAAAGGGTCGCCGAGGATCGAACCTCGGTCGGCTCGCACGTTTTTGCGCGCGATCCGGCGGCTTTCCCGCCTACGCCATGCTGTCGCATCGCAGCGTTTCTCCAAACGGCGCTGTTATACTCTCAGTTGGCGTCTATTCAGCAGACTACGGTGCTTTAGCACGTGATATGCCCCGTAAGCACCGTAACATTGCAAATAGAGATAATTTGTCGAAAAATTTCAAACTTCAAACGTTACACCCACACTCATTTTGAAATTAGCAACAGCAAATCTCATCGGATCCGTAATTGGCGACATCGACCTGGCGCCATCTGTCACGTGTTTTACTTCGGCAGGACAAAAAAGTTCGCGGACTACACATCGTCATCTGTATATATGTCACCGGGAATTCCCGTATTCAGGGAAATCCCGTATATACGGGAATTCCCCAGACGTTCCAGTGAAATCCCGTATATACGGGATTTCCCTAACTGACCTAGGGAAATCCCGTATTCTCGCAAACGGGGACGAGGAGGTGGGCGCCACGGCTGGATTCGTGTTGCGCGCGCGATTGCCTATGATTAAAAGGGGGATGAATAGTTTCAACTTTTAAGCGGCTTTCAAAATGAATTCCTTGATTGAATACAATACTATTGTCATTGACAGTTGTATATGCCTTTGAATTCAGGCTATGCTTAGGCTCGCCCTGCGCCCACGCTGCACAAGAGTCAGTCGGCGTCGCAGTCTGGCGGGTCGATGCTTAGGCTTAGCGCGACCGGTGACCGACTTCAGGGCGCGCGGAGCGCGCCCTGAAGTTGGTGGTCGCGCTAAGCCTCAGTTTGAGACCCGCCAGGCGCGACGTCGACCGAGTTTTAGTGCAAACTATGAGTGGGGTGAACACTCCTCCATCTACTTCACCTCCTGCTCAGTCCGGCAGTGCCCCTTCCAACATACGTGTAGCCGCCAACCTGGGAGGGGGGGGGGGGGGGGGGGGGGTGGGGGGGGGTATAGGACCCCTCAGGGGGGGGGGGGTCTAGGGCCCCTGGAGGGGGGGGTCAAATGACCCAAAAATTTTGCCAAAAAAGTACCAAAAAATGAGAAAATTTTGCAAAAATAGGCCAAAAAGTGCCAAAAATCGCTTAATTTTGGTCAAAAACGTCCAAAATATAGCGCCGTGGGCGAAAATTTTGCTAATTTTAAGCGCCGCAGGCGAAATTTTTGCCATTTTTGAGCGCCGCAGGCGAAAATTTTTGAAAATCCTAGAGGGGGGGTCTTTTGGGAAGTAGGGGAGGGGGGTACCTGGGGGGGTATGGGGGGGGGTACACTTCCGGCTAGGGGGGGGGCTCACCCCCCCCCCCCCCCCCCCCCCCCCCCCCCCCCCCCCCCCCCGGGCCCCGGCTACACGTATGCCTTCCAATGTTTCGCCTGCCCGCGGCTGGAATACGGGATTTCCCTAACTCAGCTGGGGAAATCCCGTATATACGGGATTTCCCTAACGCAGCTAGGGAAATCCCGTATATACGGGATTTCCCTAAATACGGGAAGTCACTGTAACATATATACACATCGCCGCGCTGAGGCGCGGCGAAACAAGCTGTGTGTGTAAAAAGTTCAACCTATACTTTGTGTCTGTCAAATTTTGGTGAACAGTATAGTGAACTTTGTACACATCGTTAGCCGCATCTGGAGAAAGTGTCTTGAGAATGTGTACCTTAATGCCAAGTGCAGCTATCCCCACGATACGGTTGTCTGTACAGCTGATCTGAAGCTCAGTGATATCGCCGCGTTCGCTATATGTTATCGGCATGATACGACGCCGTTTATCTGATGTTTCCTACCTGTGTGAAAACGTCACATCCAACAAACAAGGGAAACGTGCAGGAGAGCCTGCAGTGAAGCACTCCGACCCGAACGGGAGAAAGCAGACCGCCACTCACTTATCTTGAGAAATAAGGCCGATTTCCGCCCAAAGGTTCTCCACAAATTCCGCCCGCGCGCGAGTTTCAGAGTACGCGTATTCCCTCCACCTACCGGCGCGCAGCAGAACTCCACCGAAATCCTGTAGACCAGGCCGAATTGAGTCCAAAATGCGCCATTTCGCTTCGATTCAACCAGTAGCCGCCTAGCCGGCAGCTAAGATTCGGGGCTGCGCCAATCGCAAACTCGCCTTGCCATTTTGGACGGGAAGAATTGACAGTTCATGCGCAGATGCTTACTTTACCACGCCGCCTTTCCACACTGCATTGTCGACTTGTGTGTTGTTTCTGGCATGTACAATGCCACGCGTCTCAACCTGACTTGTCAACGGTCAGCGGCTTCTCAGTAGATACAACAAAAGCAATAGCAGAAACCCGACTACAACCAGACTGGACCCAGACGAGCGCCGCGCGATCCTGAACCAGACAGACAGACAAAAACGTTAGTATTTTCCGTCTCATGTCTCGGCGGCTCGCGGCGCGGGAGGGACAGAAGGACAACGACATTCTTTCCTAGAAATGTCGCCTACCACTGATTGACAGCTAGAGGAGCGAGAAGCGAGCCTATCTGAAACCAATCAGATTTAACCCTTAGCTGACCCCAACGCTATGCGTTTGCATGGAAGCAACAACGCAAGTTTAGCTAGCACACAACTACACTACAGGTAGTCATAGCAATGGGTGCTAATTCCTAACACTTCCCCATTCCCCCTCGCCGTGCGGCGGGCGGGGGGCGGGCGGCCGCCGCGGGGGTGGAGAGGGGGGGGGGGGGGGGGGGGGGGGGTTCCTCCTCCCCCCCCCCCCCCCCCCCCCCCCGTCACCTCCTCTCTCCCCCACACAAGGGGGCCGCCCCCCCACCCTCCCCCCTGGGCCCCCCCCTCTTCTCCCCCTCTCTCCCTCCCCACTCCTCCCCGTCGCCCCTCCCCCGCCCCCCCCCCGCCTTTGCTTTTTAGGGGGCGGGGCCCAGAAGTAGTAGTGTAGAAAAACGCTGGCGCCCTTATTAAGCTTAACGGCTTCCTATGCATTACAGAACCTCAACCTGTACTTTTTAGTATACCGCCCGGCCTTAATATATTTGGAACTCCTAACGTGTGAAACGTCAGCTGTTCGCTCGAAAAATTTTTCGGTACCTGCCAGCTCACCGCTGGACCAGTACTGATTTACAACACCCCTAATGATGAAGCCCAAGTATGGGAAACCTAGGTCACCGCTGGCTCAATTCAAATCTGGCCGGCTTAAGCATGGGCCCAGAAGGGCCCAAAATTGATTTCGAACCATAGAAAACCGCTCGGTCCATTGAAAAGACGCACAGCTTCAGCACGGGGACTCGACGCGGCTCGAAGTACGGTTGCCATAGTGCGCCAAAAAGCGAGCAAAATTAATCTTGGAGAAGTGCGGGAGCCGAACCCACCACCCCATCGCAAGCGAACGATTAGCAGTCAGACGTGCTAACCCACTAGGCTATGACGGACCTAACCGACGCTATCCCCACAGCAGCCTTTAGAGGGACTAGCAAACATGGGTGAAACTTTGGCGCAGTGTCTTACCTTGCTTCCCTACCCATCCTCCCCAATGCGGCGGCAGCACTACAAATCTTTCTTTGTAACAGCCTGAACCCAAGGCGCCCTTGTGAAGCGGCTGCGACTCTCTCTCTCACTCGGCTAGGAGGGAGCAGAAGGGGGGGGGGGGGGGGGTCTTTTCCGAAGCGTTGCACCTTGGGAGAAGCGATCGCTTTTCCGACCCCTCCAGTTTTGATGCGTCGGAGCAGCTGTTCACGTCGATCGTCCTCGCGCCGGCCGCCGCCGCCTGGATGTCATTACTGTACTGTAACATTGCGCCTCTCAAGTGATATTTTGGTGTTAGTTGTCACGCTACTCGCGTGGTATTTCGGTGTGTGCATATTGGATAACGACTCTCGCGCCTGTTGCAACGTGTCAAACGTCCGCCCACGCATCTATCGCGTATAAATAGGCTGGAAAAAGTCACTCAGACGCCACTTTGTTGATTGCCCTAACTGACTCTCTCCCCACGCCGGCCTTTAGAGGGACTAGCAAAACATGGGTGAAACTTTGGCGCAGTGTATTTCCTCGCTTCCCTGCCCATCCTCTCCAATGCCGCGGCGGCGCTGCAAATCTTTCCTTGTAACAGCCCGAACCCAAGCCGCCTTTGTGAAGGAGCTGCGAGTCTCTCTCTCTCACTCGGCTAGGAAGGAGGGGTGGGGCAGAGGAGGAAACCGGTCGGAGAAGGTGACACGTTGACGCACCTGTCACCGTCAATCATTGCCGTCGCCGTCGCCATCTGATAGAAGAAATTCAATGGGCAATTCTCCCCTATCGTATACTGCTGGCGCTGGGTTACGGTAGCCTAGAGCATTCACTAAAAGTTGTCTGTTTTCGCTTCGGCGCACCATTCTCTGTCTCGACGTTTGTCGAGAAACGACTCACCGGAAATTGATAGGCTAAGGGGCGAGCGAACTTTGCCATCCGCTTGGTCGTCTCCAGGCTGGACAGACGTCGGCTATATCGCTGCGCCCTTCGCGCCAAAGGCTTTAGCGGGCTGTCGACGATATAGCAGCCATCTAACCGAGCCGAGGCATAGTCGCCACTGTTAGTGTCGAAACAGCAGCTGTCTAGCCGTGACTTTACCACCGAGCAGCGCCATCGCTTCCCTCTCTCTAGAGACTGACTCTTCGAGACAGCCGTCGGCATTCGCCGCCTCGTCGCCGTTTTCCTTTCTCTCTCACAGCGAGAGGTTTAGCGCTTCCGAAACGCTTTTCCCGCGAAAGGAAGAAACTTGCAGCAATGTGTACTACCAAAAGCTTTCGTAACGTGATGTGTCGCAAAATGAGAAGGTTAGCTCTCATCGTCGTCGTCGTTGTCGCCGTCGCCGTCGTCGTCGTCGTCGTCGTCGCCGTCGTCGTCATCGTCATCGTCGTCGTCGCCATCGTCATCGTCGTCGTAGTCGTCGTCGCCGTCGTCGTCGTCGTCGTCGTCGTCGTCGTCGTCGTCGTCGTCGTCGTCGTCGTCGTCGTCGTCGTCATAGTCGTCGTCGTCATCGTCGTCGTCGTCGTCGTCGTCGTCGTCGTCGTCGTCGTCGTCGTCGTTATTGGAAATGTCCTGCAAATCGGATGGATGGATGTATTTGCTATTTCTGGAAACTATCCCCGCACATGCGCTTGCACAAATATAATGTGTTGCAATGCTTTGGATGATGGTGAATGTACCATTCTTAACAATGACATGTTCTTTGAGACTGCAGTGCCGCTGGGTTACATTTGGTGCTCTCTCATGGCTGCCAGCACTGTGCATAGACATGGTTTATGGCGACGTTTCGCCCACCCTTCCGGCGGGCTTCTTCAGGCCAGATTACCACCCTAAATAACAACAGCAAGTCGCATAACAATATGGATAACAAGCAGTTGTCCGCGCAACAAGATGGTGTCACCAAAGACTTACATACATAATCACATGGGGACGAAATAACCTATTACAAATATTTACACAGCGACAGGAGGGGTTGACTCACGCTAACAGAATACTGCATGGAGTTGCAGGCGCGCGACTGAGCCGAGATATGCATCGACTCCTTAACTTTGCGACGAGACTGGACGCGCTCCCTGTCGAGAATGGTCATATTCTCTACTGCAAAGGAGTGACGGGAGGCCACGCAGTGGTTGACAAGCGCCGTCTGCTTCTCCCCGCTTCTCTGAGCCATAATGGCACTGTAGTGCTCCCCGCCGCGTGTCTGAATGGTGCGCTTGGTCTCGCCCACGTAGACCACAGGGCAGTCGCTACAGGGTGCCAGATAGACGACGTTTCGCTGTTGGGCAGTGTCTGGCCTGGCCCAGTCCATCTTCTTGTAGAGGCTGCTGCCTAGGGTCGAGGGGGCTTTGAAGAACACCCGTATATTGTTCTGGCGGAGCAGTCGAGCAATCTTGTGGGACAGCTGCCCAACAAATGGCAGAACTGCAGATGCCAGTGGTTGGCAGCGCTGATTGGTAGGGCCATTCTTTGGGTGGCAGAGGTGTCGCAGCAGGGTTTTTCTTGCTGTAGTTGTTGTTTTCCAAGGCCGAGTAGAGTAAGCGCAGCTCGCCGCTGAGGGAGGGTGCAGACGAGCAGTACTTCTGGGCGCGCAAGCGTAGGCCACGCACAGTCCCAGCCATCACTGACCCTGGGACAGCTGAGGCTGGGTGGCAATAGCGGTTGCTGTGGGTGGCCTTTCTGTACACGCTCGTCTGCAGGTGGGACAGCCCTCTGTGGATCAGCAGGTCCAAGAATGGCAGCGATCCATTGCACTCTTCTTCCGCAGTGAACTGCAGAGAGGCCACTGGGGGCGAGCTGTTCATGTGCTGGTGGAACAGCTGGAAGGAGGCGTGGGATTCGCAGACGACTAGGCAATCGTCAATGTATCTTCCGTAGTAGAGGGGCATGGCAGCTGGAGGGCAGGTCGCCAGGGCAGCGGTCTCCACAAGGTGCATGAAGATCTCTGCCAAGGCGACGCTGACTGGGGAACCCATTGGCACTCCCCGCAGCTGCTTGTAGATAGTCTTGTTGTAGTTGAAGAAGGTGGAGTCGCAGACGCCGGCAATCAGATGGGTCACGTCCTCAGGGGAGAGGTGGCCCAATGGGTGGTCACCCCTTCGCCATAGGTGCTGCCGTTCCTTTAGCAACGCGGGCAGATGCTGGAGCAGGAAGGGCACGTCGACATTGGGAAAGAGGGCGACCACGTCCAGAGAACCCAGGAACTGCAGATGGGCGGTGGCCAGCTTGGGCAGCTGCTCCAGCAGGTGGTCTGCTGACTTCACCCTGTGCTCCAGGGAGTCCACCAGTGGACGCAGCAGGCTGTCCAGCTTCTTACTGACTGGGTAGGCCACCGTGCCCACCATGGGCACGATGATGCGCAGAGGCCGGTCAGCCTTATGGATCTTTGGCAGGCCGTAGGGCCTACTGGTCACGGCAGACTCGACAGAGTTGAGAAGTTCGGAGTTGCCCAAATCGACGTCAGCCAGCGCAGCAGTCATGCGCTTGTGGGCGCGGCTGATGGGGTTCGCGTTGCGCGCCAATTTCTTATACAGAGTGGCGTCGTCAAGTTGCTCCAGCATCTTTGTCACGTATTCTGCTTTGTCCAGCACCACTGTCTTGGCTCCCTTGTCGGCTGGCAAGAGGATGGCCGACTGGTCCTGCAGCTTGCGCCTGAGACTGCCGATCGCCTTCATGTGGGCTGGCGACAAGTTGGCTTCTGGCTGGCCAGGTTGGGAGTGGACAAGTCTTGCCACCGATGCAGCCACTGCCTCTCCACCATTAGGCAGACACTGCCCAACAGCGAAACGTCGTCTATCTGGCACCCTGTAGCGACTGCCCTGTGGTCTACGTGGGCGAGACCAAGCGCACCATTCAGACACGCGGCGGGGAGCACTACAGTGCCATTATGGCTCAGAGAAGCGGGGAGAAGCAGACGGCGCTTGTCAACCACTGCGTGGCCTCCCGTCACTCCTTTGCAGTAGAGAATATGACCATTCTCGACAGGGAGCGCGTCCAGTCTCGTCGCAAAGTTAAGGAGTCGATGCACATCTCGGCTCAGTCGCGCGCCTGCAACTCCATGCAGTATTCTGTTAGCGTGAGTCAGCCCCTCCTGTCGCTGTGTAAATATTTGTAATAGGTTATTTCGTCCCCATGTGATTATGTATGTAAGTCTTTGGCGACACCATCTTGTTGCGCGGACAACTGCTTGTTATCCATATTGTTGTGCGACTTTCTGTTGTTATTTAGGGTGGTAATCTGGCCTGAAGAAGCCCGCCGGAAGGGTGGGCGAAACGTCGCCATAAACCATGTCTATGCACAGTGCTGGCAGCCATGAGAGAGCACCAAACAATGACATGTTGTTTGGAAGGAATTTCAGTAGTATAGGTCGCTTGATGGGGGCTATATTTTGGGTGCTGTATTGCGGAAAATTGCCCTGCTTACTAATCCATGCCAATTAGGACCAAAGTCAAACCTTGGATTACTGTAATCAGCATCTTGTAGAAATGGTACCAAATGCTGCTAGTTGCTAAAATTATGCCTAAATTCAACAAAATGATGCCAAATACAATAAAATCATGTCAAAATGCACTAGAATTTGACAAAATGTGCTAGAATCTCAATAAAATGCAGCAAAATTATGTCAAAATGCACTAAAACTGTGACAAAACATGAGAAAATTGCATTAAAATGCACTAAAGATACAATAAAATGTTGCAAAATTGTGTCAAATACAATAGAATCATGTCAAAATGTGCTAAAATTGCATCAAGATATGCTGAAATTGCACCAATATCTGGTAAAATTGTGTAAAAATGTGATGGAATTGTACCAAAATGTGCTAAAACCATGATAAAATGCAGCAAAATTATGCAAAATGCTACAAAATCATGTCAAAATGTTGCAAAAATTGTGTCAAAAACAATAGAATTGTGTCAAAATGTTGCAAAATTGTGTCAAAAACAATAGAATTGTGTCAAAATTTGCTAAAATTGTGACAGAATGTGATGGAATTTCACCAAAATGTGCTCAAATTTGTAATAAAATGCGGCAAAACCATCCCAGATGCAATAAAACCAGGTCAAAATGTGCTAAAATTGCAGCAAAATGTGCTAAAATCATGATAAAATAAAGCAAAACCATGCCAAATACAATAAAATCATGTCAAAATGTGGTAAAATTGCAAGTTGCAACAGGCGCGAGAGTCGTTATCCAATATGCACACACCGAAATACCACGCGAGTAGCGTGACAACTAACACCAAAATATCACTTGAGAGGCGCAATGTTACAGTACAGTAATGACATCCAGGCGGCGGCGGCCGGCGCGAGGACGATCGACGTGAACAGCTGCTCCGACGCATCAAAACTGGAGGGGTCGGAAAAGCGATCGCTTCTCCCAAGGTGCAACGCTTCGGAAAAGAACCCCCCCCCCCCCCCTCACGCTCCCTCCTAGCCGAGTGAGAGAGAGAGAGTCGCAGCCGCTTCACAAGGGCGCCTTGGGTTCAGGCTGTTACAAAGAAAGATTTGTAGTGCTGCTGCCGCATTGGAGAAGATGGGTAGGGAAGCAAGGAAAGACACCGCCAAAGTTTCACACATGTTTGCTAGTCCCTCTAAAGGCTGCTGTAGGGATAGCGTTGGTTAGGTCCGTCATAGCCTAGTGGGTTAGCACGTCTGACTGCTAATCGTTCGCTTGTGATGGGGCGGTGGGTTCGGCTCCCGCACTGCTCCAAGATTAATTTTGCTCAGTTTTTGGCGCACTATGGCAACCGTACTTCGAGCCGCGTCGAGTCCCCGTGTTGAAGCTGCTCGTCTTTTCAATGGACCGAGCGGTTTTCTATGGTTCCAAATCAATTTTGGGCCCTTCTGGGCCCGTGCTTAAGCCGGCCAGATTTGAATTGAGCCAGCGGTGAGCTAGGTTTCCCATACTTGGGCTTCATCATTAGGAGGGTTGTAAATTAGTACCGGGGCCAGCGTCGAGCTGGCAGGTACCGAAAAATTTTCGAAAAAATAGTTGCGTTTCACACGTTAAGAGTTCCAAATATATTAAGGCCGGGCGGTATACTAACCAGGCAAGTCGTCCGGGGGACGCAGTATACTCCACAAATTTGAACTCCTACGCACGGTGACTCATCTGCTGTTGTGGCCTCCCGACACTCCCAATCGGAAAACTAATGCCGAATTCGTGATCTACATCCCAGAATACCCCAGAATCAACATACAACACCCCTAACTTCCTATGGACTAGCAGAAACGAAATTCAGCAGTCGGGGGACGGTAGCATGCGATTTCGTCATAGATACGTTCAAACATCATCTAAACGCTAAACGAATGCCAAATTCGTAATCAGCGCCCCCGAAAACCCCGAAATCGAGCATAATATTGGCAAAGTCGATCCGACGGCCAAAATTCAAACCGACGCGGCAGGGATACTGTAACTCTGCAAATTTGTCAAAAATACTTTTCTGGGCCAGATTTAAGCGCAGAATCGTTTGAAACCACTTTTGGAACGATTCGGCAACGCATTCGAGCGCTATAGACGCCGAAATGCGAAAATCGCAATTTTCGACCCCGGAGTCAAAAAAGTCGCAGTGTAAGAAAGTTTTTTGTGTTTCGCCCGATTTTCTCCGTTCATGGCTCATTCGATAGAGGACATCTGGGAAGGAGCAACAAGAGTGGTCTCGCCGCTCTAGCTGCTACCTAGCTCGCACAGCAGCCCGTCAAAGTCGACCCGGGGCCAAAAATCGCGAATTTTTCAAATTTGGCGCCAAAATGGGTCCCGCAGCGATCCAATTCTTTTTTTGCCAACCCGGCACTATCGAGTACTACAACATATCAAAAGATAGTATATACCATTATATGCAACTTTTTCGAGTTCTACCTTGTAGTATGCCTTTTTCAGTACTTTGAAAATTTAAATTTTTGAATTTCCCGCCAACGGGGTCCCGGAGCGTGACCCCGTTTGGTGTCCACCCTGCCCACCTACTAGGCCTACCCAACGCAAAAGACCGTTTGCAAATCGGTCGCTGCACGCGCGAACACCATCCGTTAGAAATTACTGCGTTTCGCGCACAATCGCTATATACTCCACACTTTTTTGTGGAGTATAAAAAGTACAGGTTGAGGTTCTGTAATGCATAGGAAGCCGTTAACCTTAATAAGGGCGCCAGCGTTTTTAGCACTCCGACCCCAAAAGGGGCGGAGTGCTATAGTGGAGCTGCTACCGACTAACTTTTTCCACCCAAGATTTCTCGCGCGTGGTTCATCCGATTTGGACGGGGTTTTTTTTAATCGATAGCTCTCGAGGGATAGTAGGTGTGGACGGACCTTCGTTTTTTTCGCGTAGTGGGAAAATTTTGAGAAAAATTCAAAAATTTAAAAATTTACTTACTGGAGAGGTGTTCACCCAGCTGGAATTTCTGGAATAGTGGGCCGATTTTGACGCCCTTTGGATATGTTATAGCCCTCGACGAGACGAAGAGCGGAAAAAAATCCCGAGCCAATCGGCCGACGCGTTCTCGGGTTACGGTAGCCGAAAGTGATTTTTTGACAAAAATTTGCCTTTAAAAAATCCTAGTAAATCAGGGAGTTGTTGGATCGAGCCAGATATCTCAAATCGGCAAGATTAACATGTTCTCTTTCGTTTAAGACCAAAATCGCCGAAATCCGCCTAGGAAATCTTGAGTTCTGCTGTGGCAACGGGTCTCCGTCGGGGGTCGAAAATTCCAATTTTCGACTTTCGGCCGTTTTAGCGCCCGATTGCGATGATTTATGGCCAAATGGACTGCACCACGCGATTCCCCGTTGAAAACTGATCCGGAATCGTTTTTTAAAAATATTTTTTCTGCTACCGTACCCCGGCCGCGTCCAAAATTCGAATTTCCACCCGGGTGGTCAAAATCAATGTTGGAGTCGATTCCGGTGCTTTCGAGGTCGCTGATGCCGAATCTGGCGTTATTTTAGCGTTTCGGATCAAGATTCGCGAGTTTTGGACGAAAATCGACCTACCGTAGCCCTACGTTGACGAAACTGAAAGTGTGGTAATTGTGCGGTTGAAGTGTCGATTCTAGCGTATTTCGCAGCGAGGAACGCGAATTCGCTATTGGTTTCTCCAATTTGTGTCGATTTTGCCTTCAAACAGCCACTTTCCTAATGCCGACATTCAAATTTGAATGTAACTTTTACCGTACTCTCCTCAAACTATGTTGTAACTCAAATTTGCGCGCGCATTCAAACTTCACACTTGAAGGAAATGCAGTGCGAAAAGACGGCGTGGTAAAGTGAGCAATTGCGCATGAATTGTCTATTATCCCGTCGAAAATGGCAAGGCGAGTCTGCGATTGGCGCAGCCCCGAATATTAGCTGCCGGCTACTGGTCGTCGAAGCGAAATGGTGCATGTTGAGCTCAATTCGGCCTGGTCTACAGGATTTCGGTGGAGTTCTGCTGCGCGCCGGCCGGTCCTTGTAGGTGGAGGGAGTATGCGTACTCTAAAACTCGCGAGCCGGCGAAGTTTGTGGAGAATCTTTGTGCGGAAAACGGCTTTATTTCTCATGATAAGTGAGTGGCGGTCTGCTTTCTCCCGTTCTGGTCGGAGTGCTTCACTGCAGGGTCTCCTGCACGTTTCCCTTGTTCTACACTACTACTCCAGAACTTTCTCAACTGTCGCTTCTACCCACTTTGGTGAACCTCTGTAGTTCCTTGCCCAAACCTTGTCTCCTTTCTTGAACAAGCGCAACTGCTGTCCTCGCTGACGCATCTTCTGTTCCTCTTGACTTTGCACCACCTTCCGTCGCACATCTGGCCGAACCAAATCGAATCGTGTGCGCATCACTCGACCATTCAGCAACTCGGAAGGGCTTAACCCTGTCGTTGGATGTGGTGTCACCCTGTACCTCAGAAGGAACTGTGCTAATGGCTTCTCCCATGCCTTGTGCTGTGACGTGCACTTCGCCGTACTCTTCTTGAAAGTCTGCACGAATCTCTCCGCTTCGCCATTCGAACGAGGGTGGTATGGGCTGACAAGCACTTGCTGTATCCCATTTCTCTTGCAAAACATTCGGAACTCCTCTGACGCAAACTGTGGTCCATTGTCGCTCACCACTTGTCTTGGTAGACCATTGGTCGCGAAGGTCCACCTCAAAGCTTCAATGGTTGCAGCTGAAGTCGTTTGCCCCATTGGCTTCACCACTGGCCACTTCGAGTAGGCATCCACCGATCAGCCACATTCGACTCAGGAACGGTCCACAGTAATCCACATGAAGCCTCTGCCATGGCCCTGTAGGAAACTCCCAAGGATGCAACGGCGCTTGACTTGGCTCGTTCGCCACCACTTGACACTCTGGACATCCTCTTGCCATGGTTTCAATTTCGGCATCCATCCCTGGCCACCAGAAGTATCGTCGTGCCAACGCTTTCATTCTCGTGATCCCAGCGTGGCTCTCGTGCAACTCTTTCAGCAACCCTCCTTGCAGTTTCTTCGGCAGGATGACTCTGTGTAGCCCCACAGCAGACATCCCCCTTCCACTGAAAGTTCCACTGCTCTCGTGGTGAACGGACGGAACTCTGGCCCAGGTGCGATGGCAGGAAAACCATCCTGTACCCAGTGAATCACCTTCGACAAGACTGGGTCTCGGCTCGACGCTGCTGCAATCTCCTTTGCAGTGACTGGAGTTGTGTCATCTTCCAACATGCCCACCAACTCTGACGCAGTCTCCTTCCGATCGAACGTCGGATCTGGTCCCATGGGTAGCCTTGAAAAGCAGTCAGCATTTCCATGCTTCTCTGTCGCCTTGTAGCGAATCCTGTAGTTGTAGCCCATCAGCTGGTACGCCCATCTGCTGATTCTTCTTGCTGCCATGGCTGGCAAAGCCTTGTGCTCATTGAAAATGGTCACCAACGGCTTGTGGTCTGTCACCAGTGTGAATTCCTTTCCCCACAGGTACTGGTGAAACTTGGTTACCCCATAGACCAAACTCAATCCCTCCCTCTCTATCTGAGGGTAATTCTTCTCTGCAGCATTCAGCGTCTTCGAAGCATAGGCAATCGGCCTCTCGCTTCCGTCTGCCATGATGTGGAACAAAACAGCGCCCACTCCCACGGAACTGGCGTCGCAGGCTAACCCCAACGGCACCTCTGGATCGTAGTGAACCAACACTTCAGCCGACTCCAGAGACTTCTTCAGCTTCTCGAAAGCCTCCTCTTGCTTTGAGCTCCAGTGCCACTTGACTTCCTTCTTCAGCAAGGCGTTGAGAGGGCTCGCCACGTCCGCCAGACGAGGGACGAATTTGTTGTAGTAGTTGATTCCTCCCAGGAATGCCTTCAGCTGAGACACGTTCTGCGGTTGTGGCAACTTCCTCAAAGCTTGGACTTTCTTCTCCAGGGGTTTCAAACCTTCAGCGTTGATCCTGTGACCCAAGTATTCCACTTGTGGCGCGAAGAACTGGCACTTGGACAAATTCGCCTTCAGTCCATTCTCCTTCATCCGCTGCAACAATCCTCTGAGATTCTGCAGGTGTTCCACATCTGTTTTCCCAGTGACGACCAGGTCGTCCAAGTAGGTACCCACTCCAGGCAATCCATGAACCAACTGCTCAATGAACCGCTGGAAAATCGCTGGAGCTGACGCTACACCAAATGGCAATCTCTTGAACCGATACAGCCCCTGATGCGTGTTGATCGTCAGGCACTCTTGACTATCCTCTTTCAGGGGTAACTGCAGATACGCTTCAGCCATGTCAATCTTGGAAAACTTCTTCCCTCCAGCTAAAGCGGCAAACAGCTCTTCCACTCTTGGAATGGGATACTGCTCCACCTCCAGAGCAGGGTTGACCGTCACCTTGAAGTCCCCACACAGTCGAACGGCACCTGTCGACTTGACCACTGGAACCACTGGAGCTGCCCACTTGGAGAAGGGAATCTTCTGAATGACGCCCCGTTTCTCCATCCGGTCCAACTCTTGACCCACTTTGGTCTTCAGAGCGAACGGCAATGGCCTTGGCTTGAAAAATTTCGGCACCGCTCCAGGTTTCAGGTGAATTTGGGCTTCAAAATCCTTCGCAACTCCCAACTGCGAATCGAAGACACTCTTGAACTTGGACAGCACTTCACTGAATTCCACTTTCAGCTTCCCGGACAAGGTGTCTGGTGCTTCTTCCACTGAAGACACGTGGCCAACCACTTCCGACCAATCCAACTTGAGCTTCTGCAGCCAATCTCTTCCCATGATGTTGGAAGTACGACGCTCCTCGTCTTGCACCACCCTGGCAGCCAGCTGACACTTCTGGTCGTTGTGCTCGACTTGGCACCTCATCAGGCCCACCACTGGGACTTTGTGACCAGTGTAACTCTTCAAATTGCTGCTGTCTTGGTGCAGTTTTGGACGGCCCATCTGCCTCCAAACTGACTCCGTGATGAGTGTGCAACAGGACCCCGTGTCGACTACAAACGACACCTGCCTACCTGACACCCTCACACTAAGGTTGTATGGCCTAGGCAGAGTAGAATCGATCACGTGGACATAGTCCACTGGCCCCTCTTCTTCTTCGGTTTCACTCACTGCCCTGGTGTGACCCTGTCGGGCGCCTCCTCCACGCTGCTGACCTCCCTTTTGTCGCCACTTGCTCGACGACGGTCCACTCTTCCCCTTCTTGGCCTCGCAGAGGGCAGAGTTCTGCAGATGGCCTCGCTCTCCACAGGCGTAGCAGACTGACTGACGATGCGGACACTTGTTCCGCAGGTGGTTTGGAGAACTGCACGCATGGCACTTTCTCCCTCCAGTGGACTGTCCTCCTTGGCGCTGCTGGTGCCTCTGCGGCTTCAACGCAGCCACCGTTCCAGTCGACTGGCCGAACTTCTGCTGGTGGAACTGTCCAGCAGACTCCAATGCAGCCTGCATGCTCGACGCCTTCTCCACGGCGAGGGGAAACGTCAACTTCTCAGCGTCCTCCTTCAGCAGGGCAGCTTGGATGTCTCGGCTCTGCAGTCCGCAGACGAAGCGATCTCGAAGCATCTGATCCAAGCTGGTGTTGAACTCGCACGTCATCGCCAACTGACGTAGCTGCGCCGCAAACACTGCCAGAGTCTCTCCAGTCTGCTGACAACGGCCGTAGAACTTGAACCGCTCAGCGACGACCAGTCTCTTGGGCTGGTAGTGTTCTTTCAGCAACTCGCTGATTTCGTTGATCTTCAG
>JASAMZ010009304.1:0-19212 GCA_030248115.1 Linhomoeus sp. GSCO2_2 | reverse complement strand
TTGCTCACCTAGATTCTTCCTTTCCGGTCCTGGCTAATCTACAGAGTTCTAGCAAGAGATGGGGCTGGTGCTTATGGTTCTGCCATTTCCTTATTCTTCTACCTCTCAACCATTGGGTGTCGGTTCTAAAAAAGCAGTGAAGATGCTTACCGCCTACAAGGCCACCTAGATTCTTCCTTCCAGTCCTGGCTTATCTACAAAGTTCCAGCAAAAGATGGGCTGGGTGCTTAGTTTTGCCATTTCCCTAATTCATCCACCTCTAATCTGTTCGGTGTCGTTTTTAAAAAGCAGTGAAAGATGCCTGCCACCTTGTATAGGCCCACCTAGATTTACTTCCAATCCTGGCTTATCTACAAAGTTCCAGCAAAAGATGGGCTGATGCTTATGGTTCTGCCCATTTCCCCTAATTCTTCTACCTCTTATCCTATTCGGTGTTGGTTCTAACAAAACAGTGAAGACGCCTGCCGGCCTAAAAGGCCACCTAGATTCTTCCTTCCAGTCCTGGCTTATCTACAAAGTTCCAACAAAAGATGGGCTGGCGGTTCTTGGCTGCCATTTCCCTAATTCGTCTACCTCTTATCCATTCGGTGTTATTTCTAACAAGCAGTTAAGATGCCTGCTGCCTACTAGGCCACCTAGATTCTTCCTTCTAGTCCTGGCTTATCCACAGTTCCAGCAAAAGATGGGCTGGTGCTTATGGTTCTGCCATTTCCCTAATTCTTCACCTCTTATCCATTTGGTGTCAGTTCTAACAAGCAGTGAAGATGCCTGCCACCTAAAAGGCCACCTAGATTCTTCCTTCCAGTCCTGGCTTATTTACAAAGTTCCAGCAAAAGATGGGCTGGTGCTTATGGTTCTGCCATTTCCCTAATTCTTGTACCTCTTATCCATTTGGTGTTAGTTCTAAACAAGCAGTGAAAATGCCTGCCGCCTAAAAGGCCACCGAGATTCGGTCCTGGCTACTCAAGTTCCAGCAAAAGATGGGCTGGTGCCCAGGTGCCATTTTCCTAATTCTTCTACCTCATTTTCCATTCGGTCGGTTTGAAAGCGAGATGCCTGCTGCCTAAAAGGCCACCTAGATTCTTCCTTCCGGTCCTGGCTTATCTACAAAGTTCCAGCAAAAGATGGGCGGGTGCTTATGGGTCTGCCATTTCCCTAATTCTTCTACCTCTTATCCATTTGGTCTCAGTTCTAACAAGCAGTGAAGATGCCTGCCACCTAAAAGGCCACCTAGCCCCCTTCCAGTCCTGGCTAGAAAAAGATGGGCTGGTGCTTATGGTTCTGCCATTTCCCCTAATTTGTCTACCTCTTCATCCATTTGGTGTAGTTCTACAAAAGCTGAAAAAATGCCTAGGAAGGGACTTAAATTCTTCCTTCTGGTCTTGGCTTATCCACAAAGTTCCTAGCAAAAGATGGGCTGGGCTTAGTTCTGCATTTCCCCTAATTCCTCTACCTCTCTATCCATTCGGGTGTCGGTTCTAACAAGCAGAGTAGTGGTGCTGTATAAGCCACCCTAGATCTTCCTCTAGTCTCTGGCTTATCTACAAAGTTCCAGCAAAAAGATGGGCTGGTGCTTAAGACCTTTCTGCCATTTCCCCTAACTTGTCCACCTCTTTATCCATTCGGTGTCAGTTCTAACAAGCAGCTGAAAAATGCTGCCCAGCCTATAAGGCCACCTAGATTCTTCCTTCTAGTCTTGCTTATCTAACAAAGTTCCAGCAAAAGATGGGCTGGTGCTATGGTTCTGCATTTCTCTAATTCTTCTACCTTCTTATCCATCGCCTGTATAACTAAATCCACAAAAGATGACTCACCTCTTCTACCTCTACCCATTCGGTGTCGGTTTTAACAAGCAGTGAATATGCCTGCCACTAAAAGGCCACCTAGATTCTTCCTTCCAGTCCTGGCTTATCTACAAAGTTCCAGAAAAAGATGGGCTGGAGCTTTGTTCTGCCATTTCCCCCTAATTCCTTCTACCTCTTTATCCATTCGGTGTCAGTTCTAACAAGCAGTGAGAAAATGCTTGCTGCCTACAAGACCAACTGAGATTCTTCCTTCTAGTCCTGGCTTATCCACAAAGTTCCAGCAAAAGATGGGCTGGGGGCTTACGGCCTTTGGCAGGCATCTTCCCTAATTCTTATACTCAGATCAATGGATAAGATGTCTAACAAGCAGTGAAATGCTGCAGACCATAAGCACCTAGATCTTTTGCTGGATTCTGTGAGATAAGCCAGTTCCAGAGGGGCTGGCGCTAGGTGTTGCCATTTCCCCTAATTCTTCTACCTCTTATCATCTCCTTAGCAAGCAGTGAATGCTTAGCCAGACACCGAATGGATAAGAGGTAGAAGAATTAGGGAAATGGCAGCACCATAAGCACCAGCCCATCTTTTGCTGGAACTTTGTAACAAGCAAGGAGAAGCAAGAATCAGTGGCCTTTTAGGCGGCAGGCATCTTCACTGCTTGTTAGAAATGACACCAAATGGATAAGAGGTACAAGAATTAGGGAAATGGCAGAACCATAAGCACCAGCCCATCTTTTGCTGGAACTTTGTAGATAAGCCAGGACTGGAAGGAAGAATCTAGGTGGCCTTTTAGGTGGCAGGCATCTTCACTGCTTGTTAGAACTGAACCGAATGGATAAGAGGTAGAAGAATTAGAAATGGCAGAACCATAAGCACCAGCCCATCTTTTGCTGGAACTTTGTAGATAAGCCAGGACTAGAAGGAAGATCTAGTGCCTTTAGGTGGCAGGCATCTTAACTGCTTGTTAGAAATGACACCGAATGGATAAGAGGTAGAAGAATTAGAGAAATGGCAGAACCATAAGCACCAGCCCATCTTTTGTTGGAACTTTGTAGATAAGCCAGGACCGGAAGGAAGAACAAACCTGCTGAAACAAACACCGAATGGATAAGAGGTAGAAGAATTAGGGAAATGGCAGAACCATAAGCACCAGCCCATCTTTTGCTGGAACTTTGTAGATAAGCCAGGACTAGAAGTAAGAATCTAGGTGGCCTTTTAGGTGGCAGGCATCTTAACTGCTTGTTAGAAACTGAAACCGAATGGATAAGAGGTAGAAGAATTAGGGAAATGGCAGCACCATAAGCACCAGCCCATCTTTTGCTGGAACTTTGTAGATAAGCCAGGACTGGAAGGAAGAATCTAGGTGGCCTTGTAGGCGGTAAGCATCTTCACTGCTTATTAGAACCGACACCGAATGGATGAGAGGTAGAAGAATTAGGGAAATGGCAGAACCATAAGCACCAGCCCATCTTTTGCTAGAACTCTGTAGATAGCCAGGACCGGAAGGAAGAATCTAGGTGGCCTTTTCGGCAGCAAGCATCTTCACTGCTTGTTAGAACTGACACCGAATGGATAAGAGGTAGAGGAATTAGGGAAATGGCAGAACCATAAGCACCAGCCCATCTTTTGCTGGAACTTTGTGGATAAGCCAGGACCAGAAGGAAGAATCTAGGTGGTCTTGTAGGCGGCATGCATTTTCACTGCTTGTTAGAACTGACACCGAATGGATAAAGAGGTAGACGAGTTAGGGAAATGGCAGAACCATAAGCACCAGCCCATCTTTTGTTGGAACTTTGTAGATAAGCCAGGACTGGAAGGAAGAATCTAGGTGGCCTTTTCGGCAGCAGGAATCTTCACTGCTTGTTAGAAACGACACCGAATGTATAAGAGGTAGAGGAATTAGGGAAATGGCAGAACCATAACCACCAGCCCATCTTTTGCTAGAACTCTGTAGATAGCCAGGACCGGAAGGAAGAATCTAGGTGGCCTTTTCGGCAGCAGGCATCTTCACTGCTTGTTAGAACTGACACCGAATGGATAAGAGGTAGAGGAATTAGGGAAATGGCAGAACCATAAGCACCAGCCCATCTTTTGCTGGAACTTTGTAGATAAGCCAGGACTGGAAGTAAGACTCTAGGTGGCCTATTAGGTGGCAGGCATCTTCACTGCTTGTTAGAAACGACACCGAACGGATTAGAGGTAGATGAATTAGGGAAATGGCAGAACCATAAGCACCAGCCCATCTTTTGCTGGAACTTTGTAGATAAGCCAGGACTGGAAGGAAGAATCTAGGTGGCCTTGTAGGCGGTAAGCATCTTCACTGCTTATTAGAACCGACACCGAATGGATGAGAGGTAGAAGAATTAGGGAAATGGCAGAACCATAAGCACCAGCCCATCTTTTGCTAGAACTCTGTAGATAGCCAGGACCGGAAGGAAGAATCTAGGTGGCCTTTTCGGCAGCAGGCATCTTCACTGCCTGTTAGAACCGACACCGAATGGATAAGAGGTAGAGGAATTAGGGAAATGGCAGAACCATAAGCACCAGCCCATCTTTTGCTGGAACTTTGTGGATAAGCCAGGACCAGAAGGAAGAATCTAGGTGGTCTTGTAGGCGGCATGCATTTTCACTGCTTGTTAGAACTGACACCGAATGGATAAAGAGGTAGACGAGTTAGGGAAATGGCAGAACCATAAGCACCAGCCCATCTTTTGTTGGAACTTTGTAGATAAGCCAGGACTGGAAGGAAGAATCTAGGTGGCCTTTTCGGCAGCAGGCATCTTCACTGCTTGTTAGAACCGACACCGAATGGATAAGAGGTAGAGGAATTAGGGAAATGGCAGAACCATAAGCACCAGCCCATCTTTTGCTGGAACTTTGTGGATAAGCCAGGACCAGAAGGAAGAATCTAGGTGGTCTTGTAGGCGGCATGCATTTTCACTGCTTGTTAGAACTGACACCAAATGGATAAGAGGTACAAGAATTAGGGAAATGGCAGAACCATAAGCACCAGCCCATCTTTTGCTGGAACTTTGTAGATAAGCCAGGACTGGAAGGAAGAATCTAGGTGGCCTTTTAGGTGGCAGGCATCTTCACTGCTTGTTAGAACTGAGACCAAATGGATAAGAAGTAGAAGAATTAGGGAAATGGCAGAACCATAAGCACCAGCCCATCTTTTGCTGGAACTTTGTAGATAAGCCAGGACCGGAAGGAAGAATCTAGGTGGCCTTTTAGGCGGCAGGCATCTTCACTGCTTGTTAGAACCAACACTGAATGGATAAGAGGTAGAAGAATTAGGGAAATGGCAGCACCATAAGCACCAGCCCATCTTTTGCTGGAACTTTGTAGACAAGCCAGGACCGGAAGCAAGAATCTAGGTGGCCTTTTAGGCGGCAGGCATCTTCACTGCTTGTTAGAACTGACACCAAATGGATAAGAGGTACAAGAATTAGGGAAATGGCAGAACCATAAGCACCAGCCCATCTTTTGCTGGAACTTTGTGGATAAGCCAGGACCAGAAGGAAGAATCTAGGTGGTCTTGTAGGCGGCATGCATTTTCACTGCTTGTTAGAACTGACACCGAATGGATAAAGAGGTAGACGAATTAGGGAAATGGCAGAACCATAAGCTCCAGCCCATCTTTTGTTGGAACTTTGTAGATAAGCCAGGACTGGAAGGAAGAATCTAGGTGGCCTTTTAGGTGGCAGGCATCTTCATTCCTTGTTAGAACCGACACCAAATGGGTAAGAGGTAGAAGAAGCATCAGTCCATCTTTTGCTGGAACTTTGTAGATAAGCCACGACCAGAAGGAAGAGCTGGAACAGGCACCGAATGGATAAGAGGTGGAAGAATTAGAGAAATGGCAGAACCATAAGCACCAGCCCATCTTTTGCTGGAACTTTGTAGATAAACCAGGACTAGAAGGAAGAATCTAGGTGGCCTTGTAGGTGGCACGCATCTTAACTGCTTGTTAGAAATGAAACCGAATGGATAAGAGGTGGAAGAATTAGGGAAATGGCAGAACCATAAGCACCAGCCCATCTTTTGCTGGAACTTTGTAGATAAGCCAGGACTAGAAGGAAGAATCTAGGTGGCCTTGTAGGCGGTAAGCATCTTCACTGCTTGTTGGAACCAACACCGAATGGATGAGAGGTAGAGGAATTAGGGAAATGCAGAACCATAAGCACCAGCCCATCTTTTGCTGGAACTTTGTGGATAAGCCAGGACCAGAAGGAAGAATCTAAGTGGTCTTGTAGGCGGCATGCATTTTCACTGCTTGTTAGAACTGACACCGAATGGATAAAGAGGTAGACGAATTAGGGAAATGGCAGAACCATAAGCACCAGCCCAAGCCAGGACTGGAAGGAAGAATCTAGGTGGCCTTTTAGGTGGCAGGCATCTTCACTGCTTGTTAGAACTGAGACCAAATGGATAAGAGGTAGAAGAATTAGGGAAATGGCAGAACCATAAGCACCAGCCCATCTTTTGCTGGAACTTTGTAGATAAGCCAGGACCGGAAGGAAGAATCTAGGTGGCCTTTTAGGCGGCAGGCATCTTCACTGCTTGTTAGAACCAACACCGAATGGATAAGAGGTAGAAGAATTAGGGAAATGGCAGCACCATAAGCACCAGCCCATCTTTTGCTGGAACTTTGTAGACAAGCCAGGACCGGAAGCAAGAATCTAGGTGGCCTTTTAGGCGGCAGGCATCTTCACTGCTTGTTAGAACTGACACCAAATGGATAAGAGGTACAAGAATTAGGGAAATGGCAGAACCATAAGCACCAGCCCATCTTTTGCTGGAACTTTGTAGATAAGCCAGGACTGGAAGGAAGAATCTAGGTGGCCTTTTAGGTGGCAGGCATCTTCACTGCTTGTTAGAACTGAGACCGAATGGATAAGAGGTGGAAGAATTAGAGAAATGGCAGAACCATAAGCACCAGCCCATCTTTTGCTGGAACTTTGTAGATAAGCCAGGACTAGAAGGAAGAATCTAGGTGGCCTTGTAGGTGGCAGGCATCTTAACTGCTTGTTAGAAATGACACCGAATGGATAAGAGGTAGACGAATTAGGGAAATGGCAGAACCATAAGCACCAGCCCATCTTTTGTTGGAACTTTGTAGATAAGCCAGGACCGGAAGGAAGAATCTAGGTGGCCTTTTAGGCGGCAGGCATCTTCACTGCTTGTTAGAACCAACACCGAATGGATAAGAGGTAGAAGAATTAGGGAAATGGCAGAACCATAAGCACCAGCCCATCTTTTGCTGGAACTTTGTAGATAAGCCAGGACTGGAAGTAAGAATCTAGGTGGCCTATTAGGTGGCAGGCATCTTCACTGCTTGTTAGAAACGACACCGAACGGATTAGAGGTAGATGAATTAGGGAAATGGCAGAACCATAAGCACCAGCCCATCTTTTGCTGGAACTTTGTAGATAAGCCAGGACTGGAAGGAAGAATCTAGGTGGCCTTGTAGGCGGTAAGCATCTTCACTGCTTATTAGAACCGACACCGAATGGATGAGAGGTAGAAGAATTAGGGAAATGGCAGAACCATAAGCACCAGCCCATCTTTTGCTAGAACTCTGTAGATAGCCAGGACCGGAAGGAAGAATCTAGGTGGCCTTTTCGGCAGCAGGCATCTTCACTGCTTGTTAGAACCGACACCGAATGGATAAGAGGTAGAGGAATTAGGGAAATGGCAGAACCATAAGCACCAGCCCATCTTTTGCTGGAACTTTGTGGATAAGCCAGGACCAGAAGGAAGAATCTAGGTGGTCTTGTAGGCGGCATGCATTTTCACTGCTTGTTAGAACTGACACCGAATGGATAAAGAGGTAGACGAGTTAGGGAAATGGCAGAACCATAAGCACCAGCCCATCTTTTGTTGGAACTTTGTAGATAAGCCAGGACTGGAAGGAAGAATCTAGGTGACCTTTTAGGCGGCAGGCATCTTCATTGCTTGTTAGAACCGACACCAAATGGGTAAGAGGTAGAAGAATTAGGGAAATGGCAGAACCATAAGCATCAGTCCATCTTTTGCGGGAACTTTGTAGACAAGCCAGGACCGGAAGCAAGAATCTAGGTGGTCTTGTAGGCGGCATGCATTTTCACTGCTTGTTAGAACTGACACCAAATGGATAAAGAGGTAGACGAATTAGGGAAATGGCAGAACCATAAGCACCAGCCCATCTTTTGCTGGAACTTTGTAGATAAGCCAGGAGCGGTAGGTGGAATCTAGGTGGCCTTGTAGGCGGCGTGCAACTTCACTGCTTGTTAGAACTAGCATAGAATGATTCCACCTCATTGTGTCCATCAGCGAGTACGATATCCTGCAACCACATACAGCTTCATTCCGACATCGATGTGCCGAATCAAGCGAAGATCGACGTTCCCAAGACGGAGTGACCGACCGAAATGGGGACGGAGCAGTACACCCCAGGTTGCACAATGTTCGGCAAAAGCGAGCGCAAAGAAAAGCAGCAGCACGCAAAACCGAGACACAAAGTCCACAAATTGGAATGAACACTGCGACGATTGTCCAAACAAATCGAGCGAGCGACGCTTCGCATTGCGATGAGCACTTGAGACAGAGAGAGCGCGCATCCAACAAACATCATCGGACGTTGTCAAACTGTTTGGCGAAGGCACAATAACGAATGCGGCATTGTCAACGTAAGAGATCCAAATCGTGTACTCAACTAAGAAGAGAACCTGACGAAACAACTGCAGTACATACCTGTAACGCGCCCCCTCTGGGAGGGGGGGGGGGGGTCAAAATGATCTAAAAATAGTCAAGAAGGTAAGGAAATTTTGCAGAAATACGGTGCTAGGGAGATCTCTGGCCAGGGGGGGGGGGGTACAGGTATGCTGCAGTACCTGGGTGAAAAGTGTCGACGCCTACAAACTGTTTCGCGTCTACTCAGGCCGAACGAACTTTCAGTCGACGGCGAGACTGGTCAGCGGGATGCGGAAGGGGATCAGCTGGATGGGGGAATCGGGCTTCTCGCCGCCGCCCATTCCCGAGTCGGCGTCGTCGTCTTCCGCTTTGGTGGATTCGCTGCTGCCGCCGTCGCCGTCGTCCATTCCTTCATCCTCATCGTCGACGCTGGGCCTCTCTTGATTCACCGTCGGTTCCTGGGGACGAACGCAACTCGTGTGTGTGCGTGCAGGTGACCTTGCATAGTGCATAGACTAGGGTCTATAGCCCGTGGCTAACGCGTTGCAGCTTCAGAGACCGATGTCGCGCAGCTGACGCGCTGCAGCTTCAGAGACCGATGTGGCGCAGCTGACGTGCTGCAGCTTCAGAGACCAATGTCGCGCAGCTGACGCGCTGCAGCTTCAGAGAGCGATGTTGCGCAGCTGACGTGCTGCAGCTTCAGAGACCGATGTCGCGCAGCTGACGCGCTGCAGCTTCAGAGACCAATGTCGCGCAGCTGACGTGCTGCAGCTTCAGAGAGCGATGTGGCGCAGCTGACGTGCTGCAGCTTCAGAGACCGATGTCGCGCAGCTGACGCGCTGCAGCTTCAGAGACCGATGTCGCGCAGCTGACGTGCTGCAGCTTCAGAGACCGATGTGGCGCAGCTGACGTGCTGCAGCTTCAGAGACCAATGTCGCGCAGCTGACGCGCTGCAGCTTCAGAGAGCGATGTGGCGCAGCTGACGTGCTGCAGCTTCAGAGACCGATGTCGCGCAGCTGACGCGCTGCAGCTCCAGAGACCGATGTCGCGCAGCCGACGCGCTGCAGCTCCAGAGATCGATCTCGCGCAGCTGACGCGCTGCAGCTTCAAACACCGAGGTCGCGCACGTGACGCGCTGCAGCTTCTGTCAAAGGTTGGAGGTCGCCGGTCTCGACGTCGCTTTGCGCCAACTGTGCCTCTCTCCATAATCAGCAAAGAGACCGCCCGTGACAGTGGCACCTGACAAACCGACGTTTTGCGCTTCGCCTCTGCCCGTGACTCGTGCGCCGTTCTTGGTCAGAAGACAAACCGACGTTTTGCGCTTCGCCTGTGCCCGTGACTCGTGCGCCCTTCTTGGTCAGAAGACAAAACCCCGTGCTGACGGTGCTTTGACAGTGTGTAAAGCATATTGTTATCAAGTTGGGTCTCACAGCGAACCGTAAAAGCTGTTCCGAACGCCTATGACGGTGCTTTGACAGTGTGTAAAGCAAATGGTGCGCAAGTTGGGTCTCACAGCGAAGCAAGCCCTACTACGCCTATGGCAGAATCGTAATCATTGTTGCGAAGAATGTTCTTCCGAAAACGGCCGAAATTTGCCCGAATATCGCGAATTTCGGACGATTTAGGCGGCGGCCAAAGACCAAACTTGGCCAGATGGTGCAGCGTCGAACGGCGGTTCCGTTGATGCACGGCTCGTCGCGATCCGCCGCCGCAGTCGGCAGTTAGCGCCAAAAATGTGCCGCGCAGACGATATTTTCGGAATTTCGACCGAATTTAGGCGGCGGCCGAAGACGGGATATAGGAGAAGTTCTTTCCCGTCCGAAGACGGTTCCGAAAATGTATAGATGTCTGGCATCCTTGGCCGCGGTCGAAAGTTATCGTGTTCAAAGACACACACACAGACAGACAGACAGACTGACAGACAGCGCGCGATTAGTAGAGAGGATCGCCCCAATCGATCGCAGAAGCACCTCGAAGTCGGCCGACCAAGGCGGTGGCGCCTGGTCCTCCATGCGCTTCAGGAAGAAGCGCAGCACCTTGAAGCCGCTGGCGCCCGTCTGCTCCTTGCAGTCGACCACCTGGTAGAGGCCTACAATGTAGAAGGTAGCTAGTAAACCGCGCCAATTCAACACAAACTGTAGCTAGCGAAGTTTCTACCGTCGTATCGGTATCCCCACTCGGGGGCGTACTCCGAATTGAGCTTGTATCCGCGCAGCACCCGCACAGGCTGCTCGGAGGTGATACAGTTGTAGAGGCCCAGGTTCACCTTCGTCAACTCCTGGTCCTTGCTCTGCGGCGCCGTGCGCAGATTCTGAATGATATGCCGCTGTGAGCTGTGGAGTTTGAAGGTGCTATTAGCGCGAGAAATGATTCACCACAACCATGGCAGGTGCACGCACAACAGAATATTCGGACTTCCACATTCAAAAGAAGAGCCGGCCTTCGCGAAACGGCGGTCGTCGTCGCCAATATCGGCTGCACGCTGGATTCTGCGCCATTTGAGCCAAATTCAACTGCATTCTGTGTTATCCGGTGATCGCAAATCTTTACACTTTGAGAGAAATACTTTCAAGCTCAATCAATGTTTCCTGGATCAAGGCGGCACAGTAAAGGGTCGGCACCGTAATCCAAACGCCAGGCCAATGGGCCGGTTATCTTGGATATCTTGGGTACGCCTAGAATACCTTTGGTTTAGCCTTGGTGCCCTTCAGATCCCTCCCTCCAGCTCCGGTGAAGGCTATCGAATCGCCGTAGTCGACGTCGTCCTCGTAGCCGCCGTTGAGGCAGATGGAGACGGCGGCCTCTGCGGTGCCGCCGATGCCGGCGACAGTCGGAGTGTGGCAGGCCGACCAGCAGGCCTCCTCGCGACTGTAGAAGATCAGGCCGACGGGCACGCCTCAAGCATTGCCATGACAAACAGTTCACCGCGAGTGTAGTTCTTCACAATTTGGCGCGACACAACTTGTGTCGCATTGGCATTCCCCTCCCTTCTCTCACCAGGAATGGAGCCGACTCGCTGCTTCCGTCCCGGCGTCGGCTTTGGGTACCGGTAGAGCGCCCTGTCGGTGATGGTCTTCTCGCCCACCTTCCCAACGTACTCGTAGCAATCGAAGTCGGCTTCTCGCAGACGAGGGGAACCCGAATCAATTTCCTCGGCGTCATCACCGAGGTTCTTATAGGACAGTGCGGGCTGAGGAAAGAAGTGTATCTGCTAAAGTTATAGTGGGCACAATATATACATATACAAAATGGTTTGCATATTTTTTTGTATATTTTTATTGTATATATACATATACATATACAATATACAAAAGTTTTAGAATATACATATACATATACAAAACAAGGCCGATATACAAACTTTGTATATTGTATATTTCTACCGTATTTGATTACTGTAGTGGGTCGAGATTTCTTCAAATTTTGTCCAATTTGATATTCAGCTCACAAATTTAGCTAAACATAAGCTAATCTGTACTATAAAACTTAGCGTAATTACCAAAATTTGGGCAGAAGTGACGTGTTAATGCACTCTTTCAGTTGGAGATCTGCACACTTCTATGAAAACCTCACTTGGAAGCACTAAGATTACGGTATAAAAAAATATACAATATACAAAATATATACAAAGCTAAATCTGGTAATATATACAATATACAATATACAAAGTTATTGGATTGAATATATAATATACATATACAATATACAAATAAATTTCGAAATATTGCCCACTGTAGCTAAAGTACACAGTTGAATAATACTGGCGTTGACTTCAAAGGCGGCGACCTTGTCGGCGAGTCTCCCCGACTTGCGCCTCAGCGAGGGGTCGAGGGCGACCACAGGCCGGCGCTGCTTCTTGACGACGCCGCCTCTGCGCACCAGAGGGTGTTTAGCCGCATTCAGAATGGCGGAGCCTTTCTAAACAACCGGAACTGAGTTTGAACGTCCGTCTCTTGATTTAGCATCCCCTCCTTCGAAAGATAAGGGCGCCCTACGGCAGCGCCGGGCTTGTTCTGGTCGCCGATGAGGCCGAGGTCGTGTAGGATCCTGTTGTTCTCTTCGATGTTGCGCCGCTGCTGCTCCTCCGCCGACAGCACCATCTTCTCTCGACGACAGATGACTTGCGCTTTCGAAACTTCACCTCAAAAGGATCAGATCAGATCAATCACATCGGCCGCCGAACGCATAGGTGCAGGCCACCCGGAGGCCAGGGGGGGGGGGGTTCTAGTTAAGGAAAATTTTTGAGAGTGGGGGGGGGTCCCGGGACCAGTGAACAGCTTTTTAGAATGGCCAAAAATACGCTAAAAATCGCCCTAATTTAGTCAAAAACACGCTAATTTGTGCATAAATAGACGAAATATAGCGCCGCAGGCGAAAATTTGGACAAAATAGGACCAAAAACTACCAAAAATACAAGAAAATTTCCGAAATTTCCAGATTTTTTTCCGAATTTCGGATGCCAGGGGGGGGGGGGAGTATCAGTGACAAGGTCACTAGAGGCCAGGGCCAGAGGGGGGGGGGGTCCCCCCCCCCCCCCCCCGTCCCCCCCCCCCCCCCGCCTGCACCTATGGCCGAACGCAAAGACAAAGGACTTCCTATTTTGAAGTTGACCGAAACCCGCTATGTGAAGAGCGACGAATCCATCGGCACAAGGAATCATGCAGGGTGACTAGGCAAATCGTTTCGGGACAACAAGTTTTCGAAATGCTGATAAGTACCGCGACGAAACGCCACGGCTGAATATCGGCAAATGCATGACGGTCGGCAAAAGGAGGCGACGCGAGCCCGAGTTGCGATGATTACTTGGTCAGATCAACGCGTGGACAATCCACACGTGTCCATTCTTCCCCAGTCCCCACGTCCCCAGTTGCAGGACAGGGGTGGCTCAATGAAGCACTGCACCTTCATGAGCTAGTACGTAAGCCACCGTAACCAATTCAAAACATTCTGTGCGGGACGCGTCGACCAACACTCATTGGTCGTTGCGCTTTCATCGCGACTAATAACCTGCGAAGTAGTGGAACGGCTACCGTAATCTTGTCATTTCGACCATCGCCGCCTATTTAGGTGCTGCTTTCCCGAGTTCCCATACGCCGATGCACACACCGCTCACGCTAGCTGACTGCGCATCGCGTACCGTAGTTCTGCCACATTCCCGCTCACACTTAATGACGGTGTGATTAGGAATCTATACCTACAGCTTTCTCAGATCAGTCGCATTCCGATTCGACTGCCGTCGAAAACTGGCGCGTTGAAACAGAGGTGTCTCTCAGCTCAACTCTCAAACTCTCATCTAGGCCAATCGGTCTTTTTCAACGTCACGATCATTGTCGAGTGGGCGACCGCCTCGCGTTCTCTTTTCAATTGTCGTTGCGCAGGTCGTAAAGCAAAGCAATGGGACATCGAACGAATTAAAGGATCAAGCTGAGCGCAAATGAAATCCTCAACAAGGGAAGTTTAGTACGTGACGACCCTGCTGCGAAGGCCGTGAAAACACTTGTAGCCTGTTGTATACAACCCTCGCGAACCCCTGCGAACGCGAAGCGAACCTGCGTTATTGGTTGAGTCGAAAACACGAGCTATGTAGCGGGAGTTGATGGAAACATGAACGCGACAAGGTAAATGTGGAATTTTTATACTCCACAAAAAGTGTGGAGTATATAGCGTTTGTGCGCGAAAGCAGAAAATTACAGTCAACTGTGTTCGCGCGTGAAGCGGCCGATTTCCAAACGGTCTTTTGCGTTGGGTAGGCCTAGTAAGTGGGCAGGGTGCACACCGAACGGGGTCACGCTGCGGGACCCCGTTGGCGGGAAATTCAAAAATTTAAATTTTCAAAGTACTGAAAAATGGGTTAAACAAGGTAGAACTCGAAAAAGTTGCATATAATGGTATACACTATCTTTTGATATGTTGTAGCCCTCGATAGTGCCGAACACGGAAAAAAAGAGTTGGATCGCTGCGGGACCCATTTTGGCGCCAAATTTGAAAAATTTGCGATTTTTGGCCCCGGGTCGACTTTGACGGGCTGCTGTGCGAGCTAGGTTGCAGCTAGAGCGGCGAGACCACTCTTGGTGCTCCTTCCCAGATGTCCTCTATCGAATGAGCCATGAACGGAGAAAATCGGGCAAAACACAAAAAAACTTCCTTACACTGCGACTTTTTCGACTACGGGGTCGAAAATTGCGATTTTCGCATTTCGGCGTCTATAGCGCCCGAATGCGTTGCCGAATCGTTCCAAAAGTGGTTTCAAACGATTCTGGGCTTAAATCTGGCCCAGAAATGTATTTTTGAAAAATTTGCAGAGCTACAGTATCCCTGCCGCGTCGGTTTGAATTTTGGGCGTCGGGTCGACTTTGCCAATATTATGCTCGATTTCGGGGTTTTCGGGGGCGCTGATTACGAATTTGGCATCCGTTCAGTGCATAGATGATGTTTGAACGTACCTACGACGAATTTGTATGCTACCGTACCCCAAGTGCAGAATTTCAGTTCCTGGAGTCCATAGGAAACTAGGGGTGTTGTATGTCAAATCTGAGGTATATTGGGATGTAGATCATGAATTCAGCATTGCTTTTGCGATTGGGGGTGCCAGGAGGCCACAACAGCAGAGGAGTCACCATGCGTAGGAGTCCAAATTTGTGGAGTATACTGCGTCTCCCGGACGACTTGCCTGGTTAAAAATTGCTGCGCAATATGTACCTTGGTCCTTGGCATGGTCTTGTGCCATAGCGCAATATTTCAATGCTCGAATATCGTCTGCAGTTGAATATTCGCACTGACTGTGCTGGGGCTGATTAACCAATCACAATTCACAGCCGGAAATTTAGACGGCGTTTGCGAACAGAGAGCCCTTTCGTCCGTAACTTTGACATGTAATTGAGAACATCGTTCCCGAATTCCGAATTCGAATGCCTTGCATCGCACAGCACATGTATGTTGAAGAATTCGGTTGTCTTTCAGGACGAGCCTCATGCTAGCTTGGTTGACGTTGGTCAACATCCCTCGGATGCAGACTGGAATCGACGACGAACAGACTCTCACGGATACCGTCGAGAGTACAACTACGATTCTCTACGAAACAAACGGCAAAGCTGCCGATGAACCGGTTCGTGCTGCAGCTGCAACTGAGAAGAGCAACACTCAAGAAGCTCAGCCCAATGAGATTTCTGCCGAGTCGAGAGAAGAAACGAAGGAGCGCTTCGCGGCCTTGAGTGGAGGAGAATCGTGGCACCCGAAAAAGGTCTACGTGGGACTCTACGTAGAAAGTATGGGCCACTTCAACCAGAAATCCATGGTCGGTGCGCAAACATTAGACTGTAGGTACATACATATTGTGTGGGTACCGAATCTCAGCCGGATGGTTCGTTCAGGACTTCGAGTTGGACGTCTACTTCCGCATGAGTTGGATCGACCTGCAGCAGTCCCACAAGGGCAAAGAGACCATAAGCATCGACAGCGACGAAGAGATGAAGAAAATCTGGATTCCTGGTAGAACTCACTATTGGAAATACAAAATTCTCGAGCAGCAAAATCTAACGTCAAGATCATTCTAGAGCTCTACTTCGTCAACGCTAAGGAGGCTCGATACCACGAAGTGATCAGGTCCAACTTCGCCATGCTGATTGAGCCGAATGGGACGATCGCGTTTGCAACGAGGTAGCCGACCGGTAGGACGCAATTATATGTAGCAACCTTCTGAGTATGGAGCATCGTCCTCTTCAGAATCAGCCTTGAACTGGCCTGTCATATGGATTTGAAGAAGTATCCAATGGACAGCCAAGTCTGCCCAGTGAAAATCGCCTCCTGTAAGTACCTTTGTTGCTTTCCGTGGTCTTTGAACACTGCAGATACCTCCGTCTGACAGTGCATACAAAAGATGCTGCATTTGTCTGTACAGCTGTCTGCGTGTGAAGTTCGTTTTGACTTTGTGGTATGTCCCCTGCTTGTTGCAGTGGTTTACGCCTTTTGGCGTGCTGCCTATGTCACAATAAGCCTTTGAACCTTTGAACTGCTGCATTTGTATCTACTAGTGCGCACTGTAGGTACGTATGTAGAAATGCAAGCCGAAAACATTGATATGTACAAAGAATTCTATGTACATACTACTGTACCTAACATTACGTTTCGCATCCAGTCGGTCAGCCAACGAGTCAGTTAAACGTGACGTGGTTCGACACCTTGGATCCGGTCGCTTACAACGCCGAGATCGACCTTCCCGACTTCACGATCGACAAGATGGCCGCCTCCCACTGTCACTCCGTCCAGAACTACTCCATCACCATGCACGGATTCCGACAGGGTATTGTATTTTTTCTTTGCGCTGATTCACAGTTTCGTTTGCTTTCTGCACTATTGACTCCTTCAGAGGAGTTCGGCTGCATCCAGGCGGAGCTGTACGTCAATCGCAAGGCGGGCGACCACCTGGCGCACAGCTACGTGCCCTGCTGCCTCATCGTCGTCGTCTCCTGGTCAGGCTTCTGGCTGGATCCCACGGCCGTGCCCGCCCGCGTCACGCTTGCCTTCACGACGATGCTCGCGATCGCCACGCAGGTCCGAGCAAGGAGCTGCCGTAAATATGTCCCCTCCTTGAGAGGGGGGGGGGGGGGTGGGGGGAGGGGGAGGGACTCATTGGAGGGTAACGGTTAGTTGCGGCATCCAGGTGTGTAACCCTAACTACTGTGTCAAAGCTCGAGGTGAAAGGGTGGGTGGGTTAGGGGTGACGCGGGGGGGGGGCGGTGGTTGGAGGGCCAACTAGAAGATGTACTGTCTAAGCGTGGCATACGGTCAAGCCTCGCGTGCAGGGGCTGTCCCTGAAGTACTCCCTCCCGCCGGTGTCCTACGTGAAGGCGATCGACGTCTTCTTCGCCGCCTGCATGATCTTCGTCTTCTCCTCCCTTCTCGAGTACGTCTTCGTCAACCACTGCATGCGACAGGCCAACAAGGAGAACAGGGGACGCCAGGTGACTCTGCGTGAAACTGCTTACATCCAGACACGCCATTGTCCCAGGATTTCGCAATTGTCTTGTCTTTGTCCTTGACCCGAATTATTAAATTGTCTTGCTTTGCCGTTGCCCTGTGCCAATTTCTTAAATTGCCTTGTCTTTGTCTTGTCTCGTCCTTAAATTGTCCTTATATTGTCTCTAAATTGTCCCAGAGACAGCCTTGTTTGTGCTGAGTGGCTGAACAAACCTGGTTGCTCCACCTATCTGAAGCTGTTTTCCTTCAGGGGATGTTTGTACTTGACAAATCCACAGATTACTTCACAGATAGCCCCATTAATAGTGTCGACGACACCAAATTGCGGTGCACTGGATGTGAGTGATTCATGGCACGAAGGACAATTTAAGGACAATTTACCGATTTGTGCCACCTAGCCATTTTGTTTGTCTTGTTTGTCTTGTCTTTGCGAAATCCTGGGACAAGCTAAATTATCTTGTCTTGTCGGATAGTTTGGCAGAGTTAAAGTGTCTAAGACAAGTGTCCTTAAAGACAATGACATGTCTGCACATCATAGTATGTATCGCTCGATATTTTACATAGGTGCGCAGCTTCAATTTGACCCCTCATGGAGCGAAGGAATCGGACGACGACTCGCCACCCACTTCCGTCAAACGGCGCAAGGCGCTGGCGTTTCTGATCGACAAGGTGTCCAGAGTCGCCTTTCCTTGCGCTTTCCTGCTATTCATCATCATCTACTGTCTAATTTACTTGGTGCTTTGGTGATTGCACGAGTGTCGCATATGCTCCTGCCTGACCTCTATCTGAGCCGACGAAGCACGATACAGGCAACAAAGGAAACCTTCAGAGCGGTGTCACAACACGGTGGTTCTCGTACGCGCCTGGTACGGGGCTGTTGCTCGAGGTCGACGTTGGGGCGAGAGAGACGTCGTCGTCATCCTGTATGGATGCAGCCGCCACCGCTCGTCGCCGCCCGTCGACTTCCACGTCAAGATTGGTCTCTTGGCTTTCAGCTGAGACGACGTTCGGTCGACCACTTTCTTCACCACAGCTTCCCTCAGCTTCCATTCTGGGAGCTGCGTCCAGTTCGGTTCCAGCAGCAGCCGCTCTCCGCTCCTTCCTCCTCCTGCGTCTTCTCCAGAAGCAGAGTCGGTCGCAGATGGCCTGGCGCAGACGCCTGTCCACCAGGAAGTAGACGTAGAAGTAGAGGCCCACCTTGAGCATCAACACGTAGTTGGAGGCGTAGAGACGGTACTGCGCCTCGAGCGCCTCGTCGAAGTGCAGCAGCTGCTCAGCGTAGCTGTCGCAGGGCCCAACGCGCTGGTCCACCGCCGGCGACACGAAGAAGATGATGAGGTCGAGAATAGCCAACATGACGCATTGGATGACGGTCGGGAGGGCGGCCGCCGGTAGATAGTAGTTGGAGGAGAGCTCGTCGGCTTCGGAGGTCGAGGTGTCGACCTTGGACTGGTTGCGGCGCCTGCAACAGCGTTGTATTGGGACCGAATGGCGCGCCAGGGGTTGCGGGTGTATTATGTATGTAGTTAGAGGCAGGGAATTATACTCAAGCACATCTACATTACTAAGCTAGCTAGGTGTAGTGTCCGTCCGTCCGTCCGTAGAGGGTGGAGTCACTCATCACAGATAAACGGGTGTTTGCCACAGAAGAAAGGGCACTCGCACAGAAGATTGATCACTCTCACAGAACAATGGTCACTTCCGCAGAAAAATGGTCACTTTCACAGAGAATCGGTCACTTTCGCAGAAAATCGGTCAC
>JASAMZ010009302.1:0-18560 GCA_030248115.1 Linhomoeus sp. GSCO2_2 | reverse complement strand
CCGCCCACCGGCCAGGTGACCACAGCATTGTCAGTTTTGTGTTTTGATTCCGGTCCATTAGTGGATTAGGCCATCGCCATTAGCAAAGCCCACAACAATGAATTCTAAACGACCGCTGGAACGAATCTTCAAATAGTTTTAAGTGTAGCCGTCAATTTGCGCGTCGCAAACGGAATTCTCTAGCGACACCGCTCCTCTGAAAAGGAACGTCCAACACCTTACTTCACAAGGAAAGATCAGCTACACATCGTGTCACATGGAACAGAATCGTCGTGCACTACAACCGTCTTGACCCCACGTTAAACCGTCAGTCTTCTACAAGGTTTCAGGTGCGTTGGCTTCTGGGACTGACGAAGTTGTCCTTCAGCGGGGTGGCGCGGAGGGTCCTCTCGAGATTCGGCGTAGGCACGTGGCGGAGTTGCAGTCTCACGGCGCTGACAGTGGACGTCACGCCCGTGCTGTTCATCATCGCCTGCCTGGTGGACAGACGATCCAGCAGCGACTTCAGAGCTCTTGTGTAGGGTTTGACGAAGGTCAACGTCAGGATGGCGTCCCACAGAGGATTGGTGGTGAAGATGAAGGTCAGGAGGAAAACGTGCCACGCCTCCACGGGAACGCCCACTGCCAGATACAGGATCATGATTACCAGGAAAGGCAGCTGGCACAGCAGTGGGGCGGCCGCCTGTAGACAGGTGGCCTTCATGACCATCCGCGTGATCTTCTGACGACTGCGCGTCTCTCGACTATTGGACACTGCTGGCAGCCTCATCTGCCCCCTGAACAGATGACGACCACGCACGATACCCTGGTCGTACGAGCTTTGCTCACATGAAACAACTACCTCAATGTGTGGAGTATTTTGAGGGTCATGCCGACCAGACCCATCTCAATCAGCAGTGGAGTTAGGACCGTCAACATAGCGTAGAGCCCTGCCACGGCTTTGTACTGCCCGTTCTGTCGCAAGGGATTGAGTTGGCCGTTCTCCATCCTTAGGTCGTAAGTCCCAAAGACTGTGCCTGGAGGCGCAGCAACAATCAGTGGAATTGCGTCAACCACTAGCAGAGATGTTATGATGGTAAGTCGAGAAGACTGGCTCTCGTAGCGCTTGCTGAGTGATAGTCCCACCATTCTGTTGAGCGTCACTGGGACGAGAGGCATTGTGACGAATAGGACAGAGGCCATAACCAGGTATCCAGCAGCGTATGTGACAATTCGGTTTCTGACATGGATGGACACTGGGACAAGGATGGCAGCTAGTGACACGAGAAGGTCCACCGAGGCGAGATTGGCCACGAAATACTTGTAGTCGTCGAACTTGCTGAAGTTCAGCCACGAGAGCAGAAGAATGATTGAGTTCAGTAGCGCCGCCACTGAGTGGACGCCAAAGGCGGCGACGAGATAAACCAGTCTGGAAACCGCAATGTCTGTAGATTCAACTGCAGTCGAGTTCATCGTCGTCGCTTCTCGTTTTCAGATGAGTGTTCAGCTGTTGACGCGCAAGGTCGGAATCTGAGTGATGGTTTGTTGATCGGAGACGGCGCTAAAAGTGGCTGTTTTCGTCTTGAGAGCCGCCCACTCTCAGATGCTTGCTCACATGAATTCCGGCCCATTAGTCATTCTTGATAAGCGAATGTACCAGCCGGTCCGGGCTTTCACTGAACACAATGTGCAGGCAGATTGAAAGGCGTCAGTGCAGCTAATGTAGTTACAAACCGAACCGAACTTACAGCCCCGAGAGGCCTCTGCATAAATTTACATCCAAATGACTGACGTATTCTTAGGTTCTAGGTGCACCGCTTCTAACTGACATCACTCTATGTGCGGACTATATGGTAACTCCGTTTACGTTACGCTCGGAGCAGTGGTCGGATCAATGTGCCAACGATGTGACGTAGACTCACACGCAAATCGCGACCCATTTTGTGCACTTGAAACCGAGCGATTATTGAAAGGAGGTCAGTCACTGTATCGTATACCGATCGTTGCGCAGGCAATGTACTGCAATGTAAGGCAATGGCGACCGCCAATAAATGTGCGCATTTTCCTTGACAGTGCGTAATTTACAATGGTATTATCACAGAATGACACCAACTCCACAGAATCGGTGGCGTTCTGTCATTAGACGCCGGGTCGAGTTCGTTCAACCGTCAACCTCCGATCGTCGCAGTCGCTTGATCACTTCCAACACAAGAGAGAACAGCAGAGAGCGATGTTTCCAGTCCGTCTGTTGTCCAGTCTGTCTATGCCTCCAATCCCCGCCATCCGGCCATCTCACAGCGTGGTGACCTCCTTCTTCTCGTACCTGCACGAGGTGAACTGGTACGCGTTCAAGCGCGTACCCCTGGTGATCGGCGCCCTGTGGCTGGTCTGGAAGTCTCGTCTGACCCTGCGCATCGACATCAACGCCGACAACGAGTTCGAGATACAGCTGCTGGGCGAGGTGGCGCCTGCAGCAGTCGACGACGACGACGACGACGACGACAATGCGGATTTCGAAGACGACGATAATGGCGAAATTGAGATGGGAAGCGAGGAGGGAGACGACGGGGAGGAAGGGTCGTTGTGGGAGTCGGACTTCGAGACCGACGAGGAGATGGAGAGGTTCCTCAACAACAGCGAAGGGGAGACGGGAGGAGGGGAGAGTGGCAACGATGAGGAAGATCTCACGCGCAGCAGTGACGACGACGGAAGAGTGAGGGTGGGCTGGCTTCTGACTCACACTGGACAGTGTCTTGACATTTCTGCGCAGCTACCGGGTGTCCCAAAAGTCCACCCCCCCCCCCCCCATCCACAGCACGCTGTGTAAAGATTAGCGAAGTCATACTTACTTGCACACATGGTAGCCCATTATGTTTGCAACTCGGATGCAAAAATTCAACACTCTATCTCAACCCATGCACAAATGCCGGCGCAAAACGTAAAATCGGTTGCCGATGCTCTTCCTCCTGCTGGAGGCCATCTCCATGGAGAAGAAGGCCATCGCCAGCAGAAGCCAGACTGACAGACAGAATTTGACTGCTCACTGCGCGATAATGGCGAAAGCTACGAAAGTCGTTCTTGCGCCATTTTAAAGCTCATTATGTTCTCTTTCAAATGGCATTCTGCCAGCTGCCAAATGTCGTCCCGTTCGCGAGCTGTAACCAACCAAAGGCGACGCGGTCACTAAATTTGAGCAATCTTGCGTTTTGCGCCGGCATTTGTGCATGGGCTGAGATAAAGTGTTGCAAACATAATGGGCCACCACGTGTGCAAGTATGACTTCGCTAGCCCTTATACAGCGTGCTCTGGATGGGGGGGGGGGGCTGGACTTTTGGGACACCCGGTACAGATATAATTTCTGATTTAGTTTGTGTTTGTGAGTAGTGTGCGCTTCTTTCAGACGGCCGACTTCTACTCCTCTGGAGAGCAGCAGGCCTACCCCAGCTTCGGCTACCCAGCCGCCGCTTCCGGTTCCTCACAAGAAGCCCTCACCATTGAAACTCCGAAGGAGGCCAAACTCGTGACGAAGTTCTCCCAAACCCCAGACAGTTCCCCCTCTCCAACGGCGGAGGAAGTGCGCATGGCAGAGCTTCTGAAGAACCTGAAGGAGCAGAGGGGTCACTGTCACATGATGAGCGTGGAAGAGGCCAAACAGTGTCAAGATGAGACTCGTGACACGCGTGAACCGCTGTATGTCTCTACAAGTGATGGCAAAAGCGAGGGGACGAAGCCCACCTTCTTTGTCAACAGTCCCAGTCCGTAGACTTGAGTGAAGCGAGCTTGTTTGCCTTCTGGTTTGTCGGACGTTCGTGCCCACATTCCGTGAAATGAACAGAATAAACGTGACTGCGAGTTGCTGACACATGCTACAGGCTACTGCCAGTTGGATCAGCCCTAGAAGATTCCTGTACTACAAAGCTCTGATCTGGATGATTCCTTTTCCTTGTTGATTCAGCTTTTGGTCATAACATGGTGTAGTGCAGTTTATGAACGGTTAACTGGAGATGAACTACACCTTCGGTGGGGAGCAAGAGGTCACTCACTTTCTCTGGAGCTTACGGCTTCCAATTCTTGGCTTGGGTTTTCTTTCTATTCTATGGACCGACATGTGCCATAATTCGGTGAGCAATCAATGTGTCGCGCCAGCTGTGAAAATGCAATTTGCGAGCCTGCGAGGGGCAATTTCCGCCTTTCTCTGTCTGGAGAGCGCCTTTACACGCAACGTCTTTGCTTTGTCCCCAAATGCAAACACAAATGGGCATAGTAATTGGTTGCGGGTGTAATGTAATTTGTTTGGGTTCGTTTCGTAGCTGGCAAGTGACCACATCAAATCGCAGTCTGCCAAGTTGCTAATTCGTTCCGTATATTCATTCAGATGACAGCACCGTAACCTAAGACAGCGATGAGGAAACGGTCTAAGATTCGCTCTTATTTGGTGGTCTTTTGTTTTGGCGTGTTGGGAGCGGCTGCTTTCTTTCTACTGTCTTGTACAGAAGGTACGTTTGTGTTATTTTTGTCTGGAAGTTTTTTGGAAACATGTAACGCATTACAATTTTCAGTGAAGTACGTCATCCAGCTCAGCAATACGCACAAATCTGCCGATTCGTTCTCCGATGGTGCTATGCTACAAGAAGCTAAGTCGAATTCTGTTTCACTTCAAAGCGTCGGTGCTTTGGTTCCTTGCTCTGTGAGTCGTTCTTGCTTTTATTTGTCTTTATGAATGAAGTTAATTGAATTTCAAAAGTTTGAACGATTTATTGATTAAATAGAATATTAAATACATACAATAAATATAATGCAATAAATGCATAGGAAGCAATTAAATTACGGTTAGTCGACTTACGACTCGCGTGTATGTCCTGCGGTGTGGAGCTTGAAAAGGTGCCAAAACTGACTGCAGTCGACATTCGCTCGTGTCGCTCTGGTACCGTTATGGTACGGGGCCGCTAGCAGGTGTGAAGCCCAATGCAATCGATATTTGCGTACCTTTTTTTTATGAAAAAAAAAACAATATTTACAGTGCTTTCAGCCCGTCCACATAGCGGTGGTGTGCGCCGGAGGCGAGGCGGCCATCAGGGTTGTCACTTTGGTGAAGAGCATTCTCTATCGCCGGACTCTTCCGCTTCACTTGCATTTGGTGGTCGATTCCGTGGAGTCTGAGACGACGCTGGCACTTTTATTCGACACTTGGAAGCTTCCCTTTGGTGGGTTTTTGTGGATTGGTTTCACTGGCGTTGGCCTCTCGCGTCTGTAAAGTTGGTCGATTTCGATTGCGATGACACCAGAGTTCGGTAGGATATGCGCTTGCTTGATCACTGACGACCGAAAGGTTGAAAGACAGCCATACTTGTTTCAGTCCAAGTGTCGGTCTACATATCAACCGAAGCGGAGAAACTCGTTTCCTGGATACCCAACAGACATTACTCCGGGGTGTATGGGCTTCTGAAGTTGACTCTCCCAGTCCTGTTACCGCGGGATTTGGAAAGGGTGGGGTTTTCATTCTTTTATGATAACTCCGGAATATTCTAATTTGATTTGTTCGTGTCAGGTTATCGTTTTGGACACGGATGTGCTATTCATCTCGGACATATCTCAATTGTGGTCCTATTTCGATGGTTTCAAGGAATCTCAGTGCATTGGCCTGGCGGAAAACTTGTCAAATTGGTATCTGGGCAAATTGTGGAAGCGGCAGAAACCCTGGCCCGCTTTGGTGAGCATATTTGTAACGAAAATGACTAATTTATTGGCATACTTTGTCCAATTTAGGGCCGCGGTCTCAACACGGGCGTCATTCTCATGGATTTGCGCAAAATGCGCAATTTGAACTGGCTGAAATTGTGGCGCGCCGTAGCCAAGAGAAATCTGAAGACGGTTGACTCCACCCCACTGGCTGATCAGGTGACTATTTTCGCCCGTGACAACTGTGTTTCAGCCGTCTGAAGTTGGTTTTTTCTTCAGGACATTTTTAACGCTGTCTTGAAGCAGCGATCTGAGCTACTCTGTCGACTGCCTTGCGAGTGGAACTTTCAACTGGGGGATAGATCGAAGTTTGAACTTTGCCAAAAAGCGATGGATCAAATTCGGGTCAGTGAGTGTCATTGTGAATTAGAAGTTGTAGCTGTAGTGGTAGAATGGCGTGGTGGTTAACGCGTCAGACTACCAATCGCGAGGTCGCAAGTTCGAATCCGGTCAAGTGCAGCAAAGTGTAACATTTGTGAAAGCAAGCCGCCAATGACGATCCACACGTTGATAGGAAGTGCAATCAGAAATGGGACGCCTTTCACTCATTCTTGGTGACTTCGTGTACATTCTGAGGCGGCTTGGGACTAGTTTTGCACAGGAATGTGTATTTCACAAATTTGCAGAGTGGAAGTTGTAACGGGCTTTCCATTGAATAGTCAAGTTCTTGTGCAATTTTTTGTGCACTAGAGAAGGCCCGCTTGCCTCTGTAGCTTTCGTAGAAGGATTATACTTCGATGTAAAAATTTGCAAATCGCAGAATTTGTCCAATTCACGGCAGCAAAAGCCCAGTTTCACAGGTGGTGCACTGGAACTCTCCCTACAAGATCCAAGTGAACAGTGGTCCGGCGGCCTATTTCCGCCACCACTATCTCACATTCATGCGAATGGATGGAGCGTTGCTTAGAAGGGACCTTCTGTCATGTCGATATGGCAGTACCACGACAACTGTGGGTCTTTTCCTGACAAAAATGCAGCCAATATTCGCGCGTTCCACTGAAAATTGATTTTATTGCAGTCAACCGAGCAGTACTACTATGACATGCAAGAGACGGCGTTGGTAGAAAGTCCTGAAGGGACCGACGAATGCGAAGAGTTTATGGAAGCCGGCAGACTTCGCTTCCGGACCCATGCAAACTACAGACGCGCGGAATTGGAACCTGTGAGTGTAAAGTCACATTGGATTACACTTGCAGAGACTTCTGAATGCAGTAGTCGCTTGCAAAAGCTGTTAGAATCTGTGCAACGATACTGGAATTGGGTAACAGTCATGCACTATTGCGCATCTATTGGATAATGACTGTAATTGACCGTTGGGTATTGATGTATTTGCGCGAATCACTTTGTCTTTCGCAGAGTCCGGCAGACGTCGCTCTGGTCACTCAGTTGTCGATGGATCGAGCGCCGCTCTTTCTGAGATTGCTCGACCAATGGGAGGGTCCAATGAGTGTAGCTGTCTATTTATCAGACCTTGAAGCGTCAGAGTTTTTCGATACTGTGCGACCTGCGATTTCACATGGAAGAGATAACGTGGCTATTCACGTGGTATATAAAGAGGGGGTGAGTGATTTTAGTAATTTTTATTTGACACGAATTGAAATTGTATCAATTCAGCCGTTCTACCCTGTCAACTATCTGAGAAATGTGGCACTGAATTTTTCTAAGACACCATTTGTGCTACTGACAGACGTCGACTTCCTGCCAATGTATGGCGCCTACGACACTCTGAGACAGGCAGTTGCGACTCAAGGTGTGCAATGCAATTTGTGTCAAATTTGTTTTAGTTCGCAAGTGTGGTGAGCCTTTTGAAATCTCACAGGCTCGATGGAGAAAGTTGCGCTTGTGTTGCCGGCGTTCGAATCGCATCGTTACAAATTCGAGTTTCCAAAATCCAAAGCTGAACTTTTGGCTGGTTTGGACGTTGGCGGCCTGAACGTGTTCAGGTTTATATTATATCCAAGCGTTTTGATTAATTTAAGTTTAGTATTTTATTTCGTTTAGACACGACGTCTGGTCAAAAGGCCATTTGGCTACGGACTACGATAGGTGGCGAATGGCGACCTCTCAGTATACGGTAGGTTACGATATGTTTCACAAATTGTTGTACCAATTTCTGGTTCTCTACTCTTAATTTGCACAGGTCGAATGGAGCAACGACTACGAGCCTTACGTCGTCGTATCGCGTAGCGTCACCCCTTACGACACGCGGTTTATCGGCTTTGGTTGGAACAAAGTGTCGCACATTATGCAACTGGATTCTCAAGGGTGGGTTCTGTGATGAAATATTTGTATATTTCTAACATATCTTCACATAATTTTAATTTCAGCTACAAATTCGTGGTGTTACCCAACGCGTACATCGTTCACGTGCCGCACACTCCCAGCGTCGACATAGAGCGCTACAGACACTCTGACGTCTACAGAAAGTGTCTCAAGCGTCTGAAAGGGGAATTTATTAAGGAATTAGCCAAGGGGCGCATTGGAGCTTTATTTTAAAAGCGAGACAACGATTCGACGAATCAGTGATTACTGATGATCTGTTGTACGTGGTCGTTAGGCAGGCATAATAATCGTTATCGGTCGCCGATTCGCCCTAAGAATGTGATCTGAGTCATCGATTCTACGGACCAATCTTACAGTGGCATCGCCCTGTGTAACCTTGAAAATGCTCTCATGTAATGAAAAAAATATCGTGTGCATGTGTGATGAATTCAGCGATCAGCATTAGGAAACGGCTAGGGTAAAAGCGGGAATAACTACCTCATTCTTATCACGCCACGCGCTCTTAGTGTTAGTGCTGAAGCAGAACTTTGGCACTTCTTGCATTGTTTGCCTAAACGATAGAAGCGTTGTTGACGCGACAAACAGCTCGAACCTACATACGACCAGACAAGCGCTCGCATGCTTACATGTACCGTTAGGCCGGTCAGAGTCGCAGCGTAGGTAAGTACATAGTGTGGCCGTCAGCAAGCAACATGTGCCTTCAACGACTGCGCATTGAGCGCATCCACTGGTTGATGTTCTTCGTCTGGCTCTTCGGTATCTACAGCGCTCTTCAACAGCTCTTCCCGATCTTCTTCAACCTCTCCCCCACTTGGAGATGCAATGGGACAGAGGAAGGTAGCTACTATGTATCTATTCGCAAAGAATGACACAGTTAATTTTTTCGTTGTTTTCGCAGATTTCGCCAAAAACTGCACCGCGTATCAATCCTGCCCGGATGGGCAAGTGGAAGTCCAGTCGGCGGCGTTCTTCTCCTTCGTGGAGGAGTTCCAGCTGTTCTGCGGCGCCGACGCGTATTTGGCTACGGTCATCAGCACCATGCAGTGCGTTGGAATGGTGATTGGCTCGGTGGTGTTCGGCCAATTGGGGGACACCTTTGGAAGGAAGAGGGTCTCACTCGCCGCCATTGCTCTATTGCTCTTGGCAGGGCCTGCTTCTGGTACTAGTTTGGTTAGTTACAGAGCTTGAGTTTCATTTGAATCGAAAGCACGAACGCAGGAGTGTCCACCAGCTGGCAAATGATGGCGGCAATCAGAACGGCCGTCAGTATGGCAGTTGGGGGCGAGGTGGTGGTCGTCTACACCTATGTCATGGAGCTGATCAGGCCCGAGCAGAGGATGTTCCTGAGGTGCTTCTTCAACTGGGCAAGTCGGCTGCGTTGTCGTTGTCACAGCCGTAGTCCCGTCATCGTCTCATCGTTCGTCGTCAGGAATGAAGCCGCGTTCGCTACATGCATGAACATTTCAGGGATGGACCCGACTGGCCTTCACTCTGATTTGCTGGCTCAGTCACACTTGGCGTTGGAGCGCGCTGTTCACCTCAGTTCCTTTGGTGGTCCAGTTTGCTGCCGTCTTGCTACTTGTTCCCGAAAGCCCCACCTGGTTGATCTCAAAAGGAAGAGTGTCTCTAATAAGCGCACCCCCTGTAAGCCTAAGCCTGTGAGTGTATGCTCTCGGACGGTGTGCTGAAGCATAGGAGGTTTCTGGCCGGTACTTGTTTTGGGCCGGTCTGGTGGAATGTACTGGGCGTGATTTTCCCGCCAGATTCAAACTGTGGCTGTAGATTGCAGGACGCAAGCCTGGTGAAAAGTTTTCTGTGAAAAGTGCTGGGAATTCCCAAAGCCCAAGGGAAGGAGTGCGCTCCTCTAAGCCTAAGCGGTCCAATTGGGCTGTTCTGGAGAGCTAAGGGTCTCTAATAAGCGCACCCTCTCGGCGTACGGGCGCAAGACTCACAGGGACGGCTCCCCTATTAGATAAGTCGTATTTTTATTTATTATACCTAAATAATTTAATTAACTCAAATAACGCCCCTTCTGTCCGCCAAACTCCCTTCCAGCCCCGGCGCACAGAGGGGGGACTACGCGTCGGAGGCGAATCTATTGGACGGGGGTGAGTTTCACTCCGATTGGGGAGGGACAAGGGGATTTTCACTCCGTTTGGGGGAGGGGGAGTACGGTAGGGGAGGGGCGAGCGATATTTTCACTCCGATTGGGGTAGGGGGAGTACGGTATGGGCGGGGCGAGCGATATTTTCACTCCGATTGGGGTAGGGGGAGTACGGTAGGGGTGGGGCGAGCGATATTTCGGCTCGTTTGGGGGAGGGGGAGTACGGTAGGGGAGGGGCGAGGGGATTTTCACTCTGATTGGGGGAGGGGGAGTACGGTAGGGGAGGGGAGGGGGGTGGGGGAGTGAGTCACCCCTCCCATAGGGGCCTCCCAATTCCAGGAATCGTCCAGCTGGAGCGGCGGTGGCGCTCGGCCATTGGCTGGAGGTGGAGATGGCCAATAAGGAGGAGCGCTGGTGCTCGAGCGGCACCCCCACGTCCAGGGGGTCTCCAGCTGCTGGCCAATCAGCGGCTTTCCCGCCAATTTCGAGCGCCTTAAATAGCCGCCATCTTCCATTTCCGGTCAGTCCTCGGACTTCCCCCTTGATTATTTACGTCCGTTCTCGTCGATGAGAACCCCGCATACGCTCGCGCATTAGTTCCTCCTTCCTCCTCTGGGACTGGGATTGCGTAGTGGGAGGGTGCCGTTGTGGTCGTCGTCGTCGTCGTCGTCGTTCTCTCTTCTCTTCTCTTAGCCTCTGTGGCTGGGCGCCCGTCGCCATGCAGAAGCTATTCGTGCGCGCCTTCGCCGAGGTGGTGTACGAGACGACCCGAGGCTCGGACATTGGTGTGCCCGCCACCCGGGGAGCGGTCTACGCCCTCGTCAACCACATCTCCCCGCACAAGGTCTGCGCCCGCTACGGAGCGCTGTGCAGCGGCCAGCAGTTGGACGAGACGGCCATTTTCGACAACATGAATCCCTTCAAGAGGCTGAAGCGGAACCGTCGCTGGATGGACTGTGTGCTGCGGGAGCTGCCGAAGCTGGAGAGGGCGGAGCGGCGCCAGCGGGAGCAGAGGGAGCGTCGTCAGGACGAGGAGAGGGAGGAGGAGTTGCGCAGGCTCGAGCGCGAGATTGGCTGCGGCGCGCAGGATTGCTGGAATTCCGGCCACGTGTGCAACCCGCCGCCCGGCGAGGAAGGAATGGCCGTCGAAGAAGAGCGCCAGGCCTCACCCGACTACGGTATGCCGGAGGGCTGCTACCCCAAGTGCCGCGGCGACGACCACTACGACATCAGCACCTCCCTCTGCGTGACCGTGGAGGTGGAGCCGGTGACCCAGAGCGACGGCAGCCTCCTCTGCCGCATCTGCTTGCTGCCCTTCCGCTTCCGCCACGACTACGCCATCCACCAGCTGTCGGAGAGTCATCTCTACTGGCTGCACAGGTGCGCTCGCCCCACCCTACCGTAATCGCCAGTCGGTTTGAAGTGAACTGACCGTCTACCCTTATTTCCACAGAGAGTGGAACGTCTCGGACAAGGCGTGCCGGGCCTGCGGCAAGGTCAAGGGAGGCTTCGGAGCCTGCGGCCCCTGCTTCGACACCAGACAGGAGGAGGACGAGGCCATGGCCACCCCGCCGCCGCCCGAGGAGCAGCTGTGCCCCATCTGCGGCGAGACCCGGGACGGTCGGGGCATCTGCTACTACTGCTGCCCCCTCTGCAGCCAGAAGAAGGTCTACGGTCGGTGCCCCGCCTGCGTGGCGCCTCCAGTTCCCGAGGAGATTCGCGCGGGCTTCCAGTGTTGGGTGTGTCGCGTCCCGGTTTCCAGCGCGAATGAGCTGTGCGCCGACTGTTTGTGCCTGTGATCAGTTCTCGCGCTCTCGTTTGTGCCTTTGCTCTACCGTATCCGCCTGCGCGCCAACTGGTTTGCCTTTGTGACACTCTCTCGGCTACCGTATCCCGTGCGTTTGTCTCGGCCACCGCATCCACACATCCTTTGTGACACTATAGATGGAAAAAAGAACTTTGTGACAAACTCTCGCGCCAGTTTCACAAAACGCAACAACAGACGAAAGGAACACAAAAATCCTCCTTCAAAGGGCAATAGCGAAACGAATCACACGTAATTTCCCCAGCGTATCAGCTCTGACAGACTGGTCACACCCTCCTCCACCTGCTTCTTTCGCGTATCGTAGATGAGCGTGGCCAGCCCGGCCTCCCATCCCCAGCCGGAAGCGAGCATGGCAAGCGGCTCGTAGAGCAGGTGGGGGTCCAGGCCGAGGTCATGTCCCCTTGGAGCGCGCTGGGAGTGCTCTGACTTGCTGGAATCTTGGGATGCGCGTGCTTCTTGTGTTTGTCTGGCGCTGCTGAGTGCTCCGTGGCCTCTGCTGTGGTGGTGCCTCCTGGTGCTTGTGGCTGCCTGCCCTGCTTCCTGGGCCTGCGGCCTGCTGGCCTTGGGGGTGGTCTTCTCTGGCGGGGGTCTTTTGCCTTCTTTGCTGCTTGCCTTTCTTCTTCTTCTGCTCGTTGCTTCTTTGCTGGTCTGCGCTTGGCTGGGCGCTCTTCGTTTGCGGCGCTTGCGGCCCTGCCCCCGGGGATTGGTGCTGGCGCTCCTTGGGGGGGCCTGTTTCTTTCTCTCTTGCCCTCTTTCGTTCTTGGCCCGTGCTTTGCCGCTGGCTGTCGCTGTGCTCTCGCGGGTGCTGTGGCCTGCGCTGTGGTGTTTTGAGGTCGCTGGATTGGCGTGCGTTTGGTGGTGCTGCTCCGGATCCCTTTGTTCCCTCCGTCTCCCCGCTGGCCGCTCTGCCCTCTGATTGCTTTTGATGATGCCGGCCTCTGCGGCGTGCGTTGCCCGGGGGGGGGGTTGCGCCTGGGGGTTCCGGGTTTGATTGCACCCTGCACATTGTTTTCCCCCCAGAATCTTCGTTGCTTCGAAAATACTGCCCGCTGTCGTCTCGCTGACTGCCGTCGCCTCCTATTGCCCTTGTCATGAGATGGAAATTTGCACATAATGTAGGGCACATTCTCTGCGTCGATCAGAACGCGCTCAATTTGGCCTAAAAGCTAACCAGCTCTGACAGAGGTGTATTGGACGAAGTGAAGTGAAGCTAGAGTGTACATTGCAACTAACCAGCCCAGGCTTTCCCATGGTCATGCACACAGACGTTGTAGCCCTTGCCAAACTGAGTATTGTAATCCCCGTTTTCATGGAAAAATTGAGTTGGGCGCATTTCTACCCTGTGCTAAATCATGGAGGGAAGGAGCTAATGAGGGGGAGGGAGGGAGAGATGGAGGGAGGGGAGGGGGGGGTAGGGGAGGGGTGGGAGGGGGGAGCCAGAGGGAGGGGTGGGACGGAGGGAGGGGGGTGGGGGAGGGAGGGGGGGAGGGAGAGGGAGGGAGGGAGGGAGAGAGGGAGAGGGAGGGAGGGAGGGAGGGAGGGAGGGAGGGAGGGACTGAGAGGCACACATGTAGAGACTAAGAAAATGAGAATGCCACCTTTCGGCAAACGTCAGTGGCCTCTTGGTATTTGTCCAAAAAAAACTGCTTTCCCGGTGACTCCCCATCGGTCACTTCTTCTGCTGCCCTTGCCGCAAAGGCAAAAGATGTGGGCATCACAAATGTGTATTCAGCGACTTGACTGTGTAGACCTTCTATTGCCACAGGCTAAAAATATCCTCCAAGAATAAATCACTCTGCACTGTTTAATACGAAATACCAATATACAAATTGTATTTTTTAGCTTCTTCACACGAACCAGAGATCTCTCATAGAAAAATCCGCTGTCCTTTCCATCTGCTGCGGCCACTTTTGATCCACAAACTCGCGGAGAGCGGTTCAATCGAATTAACCAGTCATGATTTTCATCTATTCTGTAGATAGCCGCCACTCCTCTCAAGCTTGCCTAAAACAATAGCAAGAAATAAGACAAGGTAGCAATGCAACTGTGGCTCATCTACTCACATCCGGCTCGGCAGAGTCCACAGAACATTCTCCCAACAAACACGACGATTCCACAGTGCTAGATGGTGACGCAGCCACAGCGTCACCGTTTTGCACGGGCATTTTCAACAATCCCACAAACAACGTGTCCCAGAAACAACGTTTATTGTCAACAAACACTAAAACGTCCGCATTGTGGATGCGGCTCTGATGCACACTCAAACAATTAGTGCAAACCACTGCTGTTGATCATTACATCCTGCATTCTACAGACACCGCAAAACACCGATGAAGACACAACTATCTTGGTTGTAATTTGCGCGAGGAGAAACGCACCCACAAGACGGTTTCATTGAAAGCAGAAGCGCTTTGTTGCTGTATGTCGCAGTTCAATGTAAAATATATTAAATTTTCGTTGCAGGAAAATATAACAATAATATGATTGTGTTGCACGTTCGTTCAAATCTTTCCAGTGGTTGCAAATTCGGTGCGAATTTAGCGAATTTGGTGCGAATTTGGAAACGTTTCGCCTACATTTCTTTCTCTAGCGAAGAAATAATTGGGAATTATTCAATTTGCCAAGACTACAAGATGGCTGAAGTTCCGATTCCAATGCAAGTCGCAGAGGAGGACTCGGTACTACAAATGCTAGTGTCTCATGGCACGTTTCATCAAATACTTACAGTCACTTGATTTAGAGTGCGACCGCAAAGGACTACGAGGCGTCCGGCGGATTCGACTTCAAGGGCGGAAAGCAACTCGAGATCTTCTCGGGAATGAAGCTAGAAGACCCCTGGTACACCAAGAAGGACAAGTTTGTCGAGAAACAAATCGAGGTTACTTTGTAATAATGTGTTTTAATTTGCCCAACCATGTGCCTGACATTCCCACATCTATCCTTTTAGCACAATAAGGCGGTCATCATGATGAGATCGCTCAGGGCCTACCGCAGCCTGTTCGACAAGCCGCCCGCTTCCGGCTTCGTCAAGTTCATCGACGTGCTGATACAGTCAATGGAAGGTGGAGTAATTAATTTAATCATAGCAAAGTAATAACACATTGGTTGCAATTTCTAAATACAATTAGCAGATGCCACAAATTAGCAGCTACCACAAATGAGCCAAAATAAAGCCGTTGAGTCACTTTCCGAATGAAAGAATTAAATTAACAGAGATGCGCAACAACTGGGACGACGTCATGACGTCGGCCCAGTTGGCCATCAACCTGGTGGCCGACCTCAAGGAGATCGTCAAGGACGACCCCGTCGCCCTCTGCAAGGCCAAGGAGATCGACGCCACTCTGCAGGGTCTGGACGACTTGGCGGAGTTCGGCAAGGAGAAGTCCGACGACATCTCAAAATTGTGATTGATAGGGAATCCAAAATTGTGATTATTTCACTTCGTTGATACGAGTTTATTTTATTTGCAATCTGAGCCATTGCAATAGGAGCCACTTCAATAGGAGCCACTTCAAGTATTTATATCGTGGTCGACGCGTTTTGAATTTATGGATTCGATGCGCTGCATTTTGAACTTCGTCGCGCTGATTTCGCGATGCAGAGACACTCCACATTGCAGCGATTTGTGGCCGCGCTGAACCTTGATGAAAAGAGTTCCGCCAAGATTATTTGCACTTGGAGTAACTATGTAGACACATAATTGCCATTTGTTGCTCAGTTAGAGCAATCGTCAGTGTCATTGCATTCTTTCAGCAGCCGTTTGCTGTTTGTTGCTCCGCAGAGTCGCGCCGATTTTGACTGTCACTCCAATGCGCATGGCCAGACCGATTTATGCTTGTTGTAATGCGAAGAAAGGAAAGAAGGGTGCGTTTACGAGAGGCAGTCGTCTCCACATTGTGAATACCCGCGCAAGGTTGAATTTGCCTGCGTCCGACTATGGCATGGGACTACTAGTGTCACACGCACGGCCCGTTTTGAAGTGCGACTGGTTTTTTATAGTCTTCTTGCACAACGTGGCTGTTCGGCTTCGAGGGGAACAGCTGCGGTTAGACGACTTTAATGCTCTCCTGTCGTTCCGATGCGTTTCTGGCGACCGATTTATGGTTTTAGTAATATGGGGAACGAAGAGAAAGGCCTCTTTACGACTATGAGGCAGCCATCTTCGTCTTGCCGATTTGCGTCAGTCTCAGTTGACAGTGTCAGACAGTATCAGACGACCTGGTCGCCTACTGCAAGAAGAAGTCGGACGACATGGCAGAGACCCGTGGAAATGATGTGGAACAGAGAGCTCCACTTGTTAGCATGAAAGGTTAATTAAAACATGGCATTTTGGCTGTACATACGTAGTTTTATTTCGGTACATACATACATAGCCTGTTATGCTTGCACATATTTCATGCTTTAATGCTTGTAGGTATGTATTTGCGGGGCTTACTTTCCGAAAGAACACTTTAAATAAGCCCAATGTGGATTATTCTTGGAGGGATTTATGTACAGAAAACCATTGCAATGAATGGATATTGTATTCTATTGCAGATGTAGTAGACCACGACACCAACTCGGTGGCTGTACCACTGCAGGAGGAAGTCAAGGATAACGTCGATCGCCCAGCTGAAGTGGAGGAGGAAGGCAGACGCAGCGGCAGATTTCGCGGGGTTCTGGGGTATGAGTACTCTGTATGTGTTCTTTGTTGAGTGAATGAGAGAAGTGCCTTGCCAATATGTGTATGCATGTGTATATTTATGTATTGTATGTTCTATGTACTGTTTGCATATTACGGTAACCTAGCTGAGACAAAACACATTATAGGATTGTGCGGACAAAACACATTATAGGATTGTGCGATCGGTGGACACCAATGTGGGGAGAGGCTTTATTGGCATTCTTGTTGGGGCCGGCTCTCTGGTCACGGTCATCAAGTTCTTCGAGCACTTTGCGTACCACCATGGAGGAAACTGAAGAAAGCATGTACCATGCCATGAAGCAGTCGAGGCAGCAGTACAGTAGAGCAGCTGTAGACCGTAGAGTAGAGCAATGCAGGCTTCAATGTGAAATTTGTGACACTAACTGGTCACTCCAGTGACTATGACTTGCATTACTGCGTGACATGCGAATATCATTCGAGTGCTGCAGCGAATATAATGAGCTAACTATCCTTTGTTATGTTGAACAAGGTGCACTTGGAGGTACCGTGGTCTATGTAGCGCCGTGCGAGAAAATCTCGGAGGGATAATATGGCTAGCGTGGTCTTGTGTAATGCCGTGCGAGAAAATCTCGGAGGGATAATATAATCCCGCCAAGTGGCTGACCGCGTTAATTATATCCCTCCAAGATTTACTGTAGCGTTACTGTAACGCTGATCTGTTAAAATTCCTCCAAAAAAAGTTCGAAAAATCTTGGCGGAAATTTCCATTTTTGGATTAATTCCTCCAACATATTTGAAATCAAAAATCCCGCCATGATAAAATGTAACGGCATTTCTTGGGCTATGCCACAACGGTCCGGTCGCGTCCGTCCGTGTGTCACACTACTCCTCCAGATCGGTCGGTCCGATCCACTCCAAAGTTGGCACCAAGGTACAACTCGACACGGAGGTAAAGATAGGCAAGGTCTCGAGTCCGTCGGACGTCTGGTTCTACTACTACGTGGACTTCGACGTGTACATAGGGGTCGACTTCGAGTGCAACCGCGCAAAAGTGTTCGAAACTTCACAGAGAGACATAACAAGTCGTCGCGGACACGACGGCGACGTCCGCTTTTGTGCCCGACGTCGCGGTCGACGTCTGGAGCAGCTTGAAGGTGAAAGTCGATCCAGAGTACAACTCGACATCGGTCAGTCCGATCCACTCCAAAGTTGGCAACAAGGTACAACTCGACGCGGAGGTAAAGATAGGCGAGGTCTCGAGTCGGTCGGACGTCTGGTTATACTACTACGTGGACTTCGACGTGTACGTAGAAGTCGACTTCGAGTGCACCCGCACAAAACTGTTCGACACTTCACAAGAAGACATGTCGATCCAGAGTACAACTCGACATCGGTCAGTCCGATCCACTCCAAAGTTGGCAACAAGGTACAACTCGACGCGGAGGTAAAGATAGGCGAGGTCTCGAGTCGGTCGGACGTCTGGTTATACTACTACGTGGACTTCGACGTGTACGTAGAAGTCGACTTCGAGTGCACCCGCACAAAACTGTTCGACACTTCACAAGAAGACATAACAAGTGGTCGCGAACACCACGACGACGTCCGCTTTAGTGCCCGACGTCGCGTTCGACGCCTGGAGCAGCTTGAAGGAGAACGTCGGCTCAGAGTACAACCGTACAAAAGTGTGCGCAATGTTCCATATGAATAATATCATGAATTATGGTGTCTTTTGTTGTGGCTGAAACATAAATGCGTCGAGATGGCAAGGAGTGCTTATTTTGTTGTTGATATTTGGTTTTAATTATGTTTTTGGGTAGTTCGTGAAACATTTCGTGCGTATTTTAGTTTTCGTTGCGATACAATTTTAGCTTTCATTGCGACACCCTTTATAGCTTTCGTTGTGCGCAATTTGTTCGCGCATATCAACGTCGCCATGCCGCGAAAAAGAAAAAGTTCTTTGCCCGCGGCTAGCTCATCAGAACGGA
>JASAMZ010009300.1:0-47261 GCA_030248115.1 Linhomoeus sp. GSCO2_2 | reverse complement strand
TTTTACTGAGATTGCAGCAAGGCCCTTTCCGGTTTCGTGCAGCGTCTTTGACTCTCCTCGCGACTACACTTTTTGGAGTGGTCTTGCTACGCAACATTGGTATCGCTCGGGTTTAATTCTTTACAGCAAGAAAATCATCTTTTCAGACTAAATTTTAAAAAAAGACACTGGAATCTAACGCAAAACTACAGGTTAATTGTGAGCATGATTTGATGTTGGCTTGCAGTGAGCTCTTCAGCGATGTCAAGACCGCCGCTCTGCAACGCACGAGTGCCAAGATATAACAAACCAAAAGCTGCAGTTTTCATCGCGTTTTGGTTACTGCTGCCCTCTCATTGACCTTTTGAAACTTTTTGTTGTTGGATTCTTGCTCAGGAGGTCGAGCGCTTCATTTTGACATGCGATTCGACTAGGTTCGATGAAGTTTTGACTTTTCGCGGACATTACTTCGGGATACTGTAGCGCGCAATTTTTGAAACTTGTTATTATTTCGACGTCACAGTTCGCGAGAGTAGTCCGAGGGCTACTCATCGATGTGTCGAACTCAACCCAGCGACGTCAGACAAGCGAGTTATTAAGCCCGAAGCAAGCATGTCGTTTCCAGTTTTCGACGCGTTTTGGTTACTGTAGCTCGCTGTTTAAACTTTTAAAAGTTTTTGTTGTCGGATTCGTGCTCAAGAGCTCGAGCGCTTCACTTTGATATGCGATTTGACTAGCTTCGGTCAACTTTTGTCTTAAAAGGGGCCTCACTTTGGGATACTGTAGTGCGCGAGTTTGAAAACTTATTTCAGTTTTGAACACTCAGATGGCGAGAGTAGTCCGAGGGCTACCCGTCGATGTGTCGAACTCAACCCAGCGACGTCAGACAAGCGAGTTATTAAGGCCGAAGCAAGCGTGTCGTTTCCAGTTTTCGACGCGTTTTGGTCACTGTAGCTCTCTGTTTAAACTTTTGAAACTTTTTGTTGTCGGATTCGTGCTCAGGAGCTCGAGCGCTTCACTTTGATATGCGATTTGACTAGCTTCGGTCAACTTTTGTCTTAAAATGGACCCCACTTTGGGATACTGTAGCGCGCGAGTTTGAAAACTTATTTTTGGTTTGTCTACTCAGGTGGCTAGAGGAGTCCGGGGGCTACTCGCCGATGTCTCAAACTCCTTCCTACGACGTCAGATGAGCGAGTTATTAAGCCCGAAGCGAGCGTGACGTACGCACGTACGTACGTACGTACGCACGTACGTACGCACGTACGTACGCACGCCGAGCTCTTGATATGGTTCGCTCGGCTGAGGCCGAGCGAAACAAGCTGTGTGTGTAAAAAGTTCAACCTATACTTTGTGTCTGTCAAATGTTGGTGAACAGTATAGTGAACTTTGTACACATCGTTAGCCGCATCTGGAGAAAGTGTCTTGAGAATGTGTACCTTAATGCCAAGTGCAGCTATCCCCACGATACGGTTGTCTGTACAGCTGATCTGAAGCTCAGTGATATCGCCGCGTTTGCTATATGTTATCGGCATGATACGACGCCGTTATTCTGAAGTTTTATACCTGTGTGAATATGCACATCGAACAAAAAAACTTGCCAATTGTTTGGTGCGAGCGAATTCCAGTGTTCAGCGTACGCATTTCTATTTCCGAGTGCACATTCACCAATAAACAGATGTTCTGGCCATCAGACGAAAATCTCAATTTTGGCATTTTTTTAAATTTGAATTCTAAATATCTCGGAATTGGAATTTATTAAAACTGCAAAACTATGTCACACATTCTTATTGGCATACGGCCTTACCATTTCTGCGTTCAAATTCGTCAAAAAACGATGTTCTATTTTGTTGATTTATGGAGTTTTAAAAAATAATCACGCATTTCTATCAAATTCCATATTTGCAAAAAATTCTCTTACATTACAAATTATCCGCAGTCTATACTCTTTCCATTTCTGAAGAAATTTCGCCGCTATATCATCAGGTGAAAAAGTCGATTTTCGACATTTCCGTATTTTGATTGTAAATATCTCGAAATTGTAATTTTTAAAAACTGCAAAACTATGTCACAAATCCTTATTGGCATACGACCTTTCCATTTCTGCATTCACATTCGACAATAAATGACGTTGTATTTTAGTCAATTTATGCAATTTTGACAAATAATCGCGTATTTCTATTAAATTCCACATTTGCGAAAAATTTCTTTTGTGTTACAAATTATCCGCGGTCCATGCTCCTTCCATTTCTGAAGAAATTTCGCGGCTAGCGCATCAGACTAAAAAGTCGATTTTCGACATTTTCGAATTTTAATTGCGAATATCTCGAAAATGCGAAATTAGCAACAGAAACGGACATCGGATCCGTACTCAGCGACCTCGACTCTACTTGACCACATATGTCGCATATTTTACTTCGGTGCCACGAACGGACGGACGGACACACAGACAGACAGACAGACGGACAGACAGACATTGTCATCCGTATATATACACCTCGCCGCGCTGAGGCGCGGCGAAAAAATAGGACGTCATTTATTGACGAATGTGAATGCGGAAGTTGAAAGGTCGTAAGCCAATAAGACTTTGTGACATGGTTCTACAGCTTTGAAATACTGCAATTTAGAGATATTTACAATAAAAATATAAAAAAGTCGAAAATCGAATTTGGCGCCTGATGGACTAGCGGCGAAATTTCTCCAGAAATCGAAAGAGCATAGAACGCGGATAATTTGTAACACAAAAGAAATTGTTTGCAATTGTGGAATTTTATAGAAGTTTGCCTTTTACACAATTTGCCAAAATTCTACAAATTGTCAAAAGCGTCATAACGCAGAAATGCGTACACCAAACGAAATTCCTAGTAGAGAACGACTGCACCAAACAGTTGGCAAGTTTTTTGTTCGATGTGGCGTATTCCCACAGGTATAAAACTTCAGATGAACGGCGTCGTATCATGCCGATACCACATAGCGAACGCGGCGATATCACTGAGCTTTAGATCAGTTGTACAGACAACCGTATCGTGGTAATAGCTGCATTTGAATTGTGGTACACGTTTTCAAGATACCTTCGCTAGATACGGCTAATTATGCGAATGAAATTCGCTATACTGTTCACCAAGATTTGACAGACACAAAGTATAGGTTGAACTTTTTACACACACCGCTTGTTTCGCCGCGCCTCAGCGCGGCGAGGTGTATATGTTGTGGGGGGGGGGGGGTTGGAGGGCGGGGGCAAACGTCCACTTTCCGCATTCGTCCAGATTCCGCATAATGCGGATTCTGGACGACGCGGCGTCCAGAATACGCATTGGAAAGAAGCGCCCTGCCCCACCGAACTATGCGTAATCTGGACGTCCAGAAGTAGCATTTCTTTGTTTTCGTGACAGAGGCGCACAGCAGGCCTGAGCAGGGGGCGAAGTAGATGGAGGAGTGTTCAATCCACTTACAGTTTGCACTAAAACTCGGCCGGCGTCGCGCCTGGCGGGTCTCAGCTGAGGCTTAGCGCGACCACCAACTTCAGGGCGCGCTCCGCGCGCCCTGAAATCGGTCACCGGTCGCGTTAAGCCTAAGCTTCGACCCGCCAAACTGCGACGCCGACAGACTCTTGTGAACTGTGGGCGCAGGACGAGCCTAAGCATAGCCTGATATCAAAGGATAAATCATACTTTCAATGACAGTAACATTGTATTCGCTCAAGAAATGCGGATTCTGGACGTCCAAGTTACGTATACAGAGCCAGTGGCATGCTTCTCTTATCACCAAAGCGGATTCTGGGCGGCGGCGCGTCCAGAATCCGCATTATGCGGAAACTGGACGCGTCGCCGTCCAGAAGCCGCATATGCGGATTCTGGACGAATGCGGATTCTGGACGTCACATATATACGGATGACAATGTCTGTCTGTCTGTCTGTCTGTGTGTCCGTCCGTCCGTCCGTCCGTCCGTGGCACCGAAGTAAAATATGTGGCATATGTGGTCAAGTAGAGTCGAGGTCGCTGAGTACGGATCCGGTGTCCGTTTGTGTTGCTAATTTCGCATTTTCGAGATATTCGCAATTAAAATTCAAAATGTCGAAAATCGACTTTTTCGTCTGATGCGCTAGCCGTGAAATTTCTTCAGAAATGGAAGGAGCATGGACCGCGGATAATTTGTAACACAAAAGAAATTTTTTGCAAATGTGGAATTTAATAGAAATACGCGATTATTTGTCAAAATTGCATGAATTGACTAAAATACAACGTCGTTTATTGACGAATGTGAATGCAGAAATGGAAAGGTCGTACGCCAATAAGGATTTGTGACATAGTTTTACAGTTTTTAAAAATTGCAATTTCGAGATATTTTTAATCAAAATATGGAAATGTCGAAAATCGACTTTCCACCTGACGATATAGCGGCGAAATTTCTTCAGAAATGGAAGGCGCATGGACTGCGGATAATTTGTAACGTAAGAGAAATTTTTTGCAAATATGGAATTTAATAGAAATATGTGATTATTTTTCAAAATTCCAAAAATCAACAAAAATAGAACGTCGTTTTTTGACGAATTTGAACGCGGAAATGGTAAAATGATAAGGCCGTATGCCAATAAGAATTTGTGACATAGGTTTACATTTTTAATAAATTCCAATTTCGAGATATTTAGAATTAAAATTTTAAATAAATGTCAAAATCGAGATTTTCGTCTGATGGCCAGAACAGCTGTTTATTGATGAGAATGATGAATTTGCACTCGGAAACAGAAATGCGTTGTTGAAAAACACAGGAATTCGCTCGCACCAAACTTTTGGCAAGTTTTTTGTCGGATGTGACGTTTTCACACAGGTAGGAAACATCAGATAAACGGCGTCGTATCATGCCGATAACATATAGCGAACGCGGCGATATCACTGAGCTTCAGATCAGCTGTACGGACAACCGTATCGTGAGGATAGCTGCACTTGGCATAAGGTACACATTCTCAAGACACTTTCTCCAGATGCGGCTAACGATGTGTACAAAGTTCACTATACTGTTCACCAACATTTGACAGACACAAAGTATAGGTTGAACTTTTTACACACACAGCTTGTTTCGCCGCGCCTCAGCGCGGCGAGATGCATACATATATACGGATGACAATGTCTGTCTGTGTGTCCGTCCGTGGCACCTAAGTAAGATATGTGACATATGTGGTCAAGTAGAGTCAAGGTCGCTGAGTAAGGATCCGATGTCCGTTTCTGTTGCTAATTTCGCATTTTCGAGATATTAACAATTAAAATTCAAAAATGTCGAAAATCGACTTTTCACCTGATGAGCGAACCGCGAAATTTCTTCAGAAATGGAAAGAGCACGGACCGCTGATAATTTGTAACCCAAAAGAAATTTTTTGTCAATGTGGAATTTGATAGAAATACGCAATTGTTAGTCGAAATTTCTAAAATTGACAAAAAATGGAACGTCATTTATTGACGAATGTGAATGCAGAAACTGAAACGTCGTGAGCCAATAAGAATTTGTGACATAGTTTTTCAGTTTTGAAAAATTGCAATTTGGAGACATTTACAATTAAAATATGAAAATGTCGAAAATCGTCTTATTCGCCTGATGAGCTAGCGGCAGAATTTTTTCAGAAGTGGAAAGAGCATAGGACGTGGACAATTTGTAACACACAAAAAAAAATTTTATTCAAAATGTGGAATTTCATAGAAAAACGCAATTATTTGTCAAAATTTCATAAATTGACAAAAATAGAACGTCATTTATTGATGAATGTGAATGCAGAAATTGAAAGGTCGTAAGCTAATAATCGTGACATGGTTCTACAGTTTTGAAATATTGCAATTTAGAGATATTTACAATAAAAATATAAAAAAGTCGAAAATCGAATTTGGCGCCTGATGGACTAGCGGCGAAATTTCTCCAGAAATCGAAAGAGCATAGAACGCGGATAATTTGTAACACAAAAGAAATTGTTTGCAATTGTGGAATTTTATAGAAGTTTGCCTTTTACACAATTTGCCAAAATTCTACAAATTGTCAAAAGCGTCATAACGCAGAAATGCGTACACCAAACGAAATTCCTAGTAGAGAACGACTGCACCAAACAGTTGGCAAGTTTTTTGTTCGATGTGGCGTATTCCCACAGGTATAAAACTTCAGATGAACGGCGTCGTATCATGCCGATACCACATAGCGAACGCGGCGATATCACTGAGCTTTAGATCAGTTGTACAGACAACCGTATCGTGGTAATAGCTGCATTTGAATTGTGGTACACGTTTTCAAGATACCTTCGCTAGATACGGCTAATTATGCGAATGAAATTCGCTATACTGTTCACCAAGATTTGACAGACACAAAGTATAGGTTGAACTTTTTACACACACCGCTTGTTTCGCCGCGCCTCAGCGCGGCGAGGTGTATATGTTACGTCCACTTTCCGCATTCGTCCAGATTCCGCATAATGCGGATTCTGGACGACGCGGCGTCCAGAATACGCATTGGAAAGAAGCGCCCTGCCCCACCGAACTATGCGTAATCTGGACGTCCAGAAGTAGCATTTCTTTGTTTTCGTGACAGAGGCGCACAGCAGGCCTGAGCAGGGGGCGAAGTAGATGGAGGAGTGTTCAATCCACTTACAGTTTGCACTAAAACTCGGCCGGCGTCGCGCCTGGCGGGTCTCAGCTGAGGCTTAGCGCGACCACCAACTTCAGGGCGCGCTCCGCGCGCCCTGAAATCGGTCACCGGTCGCGTTAAGCCTAAGCTTCGACCCGCCAGACTGCGACGCCGACAGACTCTTGTGAACTGTGGGCGCAGGACGAGCCTAAGCATAGCCTGATATCAAAGGATAAATCATACTTTCAATGACAGTAACATTGTATTCGCTCAAGAAATGCGGATTCTGGACGTCCAAGTTACGTATACAGAGCCAGTGGCATGCTTCTCTTATCACCAAAGCGGATTCTGGGCGGCGGCGCGTCCAGAATCCGCATTATGCGGAAACTGGACGCGTCGCCGTCCAGAAGCCGCATATGCGGATTCTGGACGAATGCGGATTCTGGACGTCACATATATACGGATGACAATGTCTGTCTGTCTGTCTGTCTGTCTGTGTGTCCGTCCATCCGTCCGTCCGTCCGTGGCACCGAAGTAAAATATGTGGCATATGTGGTCAAGTAGAGTCGAGGTCGCTGAGTACGGATCCGGTGTCCGTTTGTGTTGCTAATTTCGCATTTTCGAGATATTCGCAATTAAAATTCAAAATGTCGAAAATCGACTTTTTCGTCTGATGCGCTAGCCGTGAAATTTCTTCAGAAATGGAAGGAGCATGGACCGCGGATAATTTGTAACACAAAAGAAATTTTTTGCAAATGTGGAATTTAATAGAAATACGCGATTATTTGTCAAAATTGCACGAATTGACTAAAATACAACGTCGTTTATTGACGAATGTGAATGCAGAAATGGAAAGGTCGTACGCCAATAAGGATTTGTGACATAGTTTTACAGTTTTTAAAAATTGCAATTTCGAGATATTTTTAATCAAAATATGGAAATGTCGAAAATCGACTTTCCACCTGACGATATAGCGGCGAAATTTCTTCAGAAATGGAAGGCGCATGGACTGCGGATAATTTGTAACGTAAGAGAAATTTTTTGCAAATATGGAATTTAATAGAAATATGTGATTATTTTTCAAAATTCCAAAAATCAACAAAAATAGAACGTCGTTTTTTGACGAATTTGAACGCGGAAATGGTAAAATGATAAGGCCGTATGCCAATAAGAATTTGTGACATAGGTTTACATTTTTAATAAATTCCAATTTCGAGATATTTAGAATTAAAATTTTAAATAAATGTCAAAATCGAGATTTTCGTCTGATGGCCAGAACAGCTGTTTATTGATGAGAATGATGAATTTGCACTCGGAAACAGAAATGCGTTGTTGAAAAACACAGGAATTCGCTCGACTTCGAAATTCAAAACTTTGAATTGCGCGCGCTACAGTAACCCGAAGCTTCAAACTGAAAACGGCTATTACTCGCTCGTCTTACGTCGTAGAGCGGCGTGCGATAGGTCAACTGAAAGGTCTCGACGTGCTCTTTCGTTTGGCATAAACATTTTCTTAATTACGCAAACACGCAACACGAAAAGCGACATTTTCGACTCCGTTAGCAGTAAATTTGCTCTAATATGCTCGTCTGGCGTCGTATAGTGATGCCGTTGGGTTGTTTCGATAGATTTGTACTCACTTAGCATTCGAGCTGGTATGCTGCGCGACTTTGAAATTTGAATTTGCGACTTATACTAATTCAGGCTATTAGTATTCCACGACCCAACGACCCACGACCCAATCCACGACCCACGACCCAATCCACGACCCAAATCGGAAAAAGCGCATTGTGACTTGAGACGGCCTACCGTATGACTATTCTTGGTAGACAGAGACGACAGAAAGGTTTAACGGCAACTGCGGCTAAGAATTATGGAATTTCTCGTGATCTCCTGTATGTAGAGGACTGAAAATTGCGCCAAGTGTGTAGAATTTGATGGTGGACATGTTTCTGTTAAGAAATGCAATATTCTTCCCTTCTGTACCTTATTTTGCACTCTGTGCACTGTTTATAAACTATTTTGACGAGGAGTTGGTTGAAAGGGCCAAAGTTGAGTTCCAAAATTGTTCTGAAAAAAACCAGTATAAAACGCCTAAAAAGTGAAAATAATGCCTTCTTTCGCCCTATTTTTCATGGAAAATACAGGGTGCTTTTTATATATGGGAACTTTTGAATTCGCCACAACTCTTGCGTTCTGCAACCATAGTTAGCGAAACTTGGCCGCTTAACCAGAAAGACTGTGGCATTTCGTATAAAATGTGGTCAAGTTCTGTTGTGTAATCCACAAGTTACAGAGTGGCAAAGACGGCGCCCCATTTTCCAAGGACGGCCGCCAAAGAAACGCGCGTAGCTTTCGCGCTGTTCATCATTTCACAGCGGGACAACAAGCTGTGTGTGTAAAAAGTTCAACCTATACAATGTGTCTGTCAAACCTTGGTGAACAGTATAGTGAACTTTACACACACCATTGCCGTATCAAGAGAAGGTATCTTGAGAACGTGTGCCGTAAACCAAGTGCAGCTATTCACACGATACGGTTATCTGTACAGCTGATCTAAAGCTCAGTGATATCGCCGCGTTCGCTATATGTTATCGGCATGATACGACGCCGTTCATCTGAAGTTTTATACCTGCGTGAATACGACACATCGAACAAAAAACTTGCCAAATGTTGGTGCAGTCGTTCTCTACCAGGAATTCCGTTTGATGTGTACGTATTTCTGCGTTGACATTCATCAATGAACAAAAGTCTTGGCAATTATGGAATTTTGGCATTTCTATCGAAATTTTGAAAATTTCTATCAAATTTAACGTTAGCAAGAATTTTCTCTTGTTATACTAATTATCCGTTGTCTATGCGCTTGCCATTTCTGCAGAATTTCGTCGCTAGTTTATCCGGCGAAACAAGGGAAACGTGCAGGAGACCCTGCAGTGAAGCACTCCGACCAGAACGGGAGAAAGCAGACCGCCACTCACTTATCATGAGAAATAAGGCCGATTTCCGCACAAAGATTCTCCACAAATTTCGCCGGCTCGCGAGTTTCAGAGTACGCATATTCCCTCCACCTACAAGGGCCGGCGCGCAGCTGAACTCCACCGGAATCCTGTAGACCAGGCCGAATTGAGCTCAACATGCACCATTTCGCTTCGACGACCAGTAGCCGGCAGCTAATATTCGGGGCTGCGCCAATCGCAGACTCGCCTTGCCATTTTCGACGGGATAATAGACAATTCATGCGCAATTGCTCACTTTACAACGCCGTCTTTTCGCACTGCATTTCCTTCAAGTGTGAAGTTTGAATGCGCGCGCAAATTTGAGTGACAACATAGTTTGAGGAGAGTACGGTAAAAGTTGCATTCAAATTTGAATGTCGGCATTAGGAAAGTGGCTGTTTGAAGACAAAATCGACACACATTGGAGAAACCAATAGCGAATTCGCGTTCCTCGCTGCGAAATACCCTAGAATCGACACTTCAACCGCACAATTACCACACTTTCAGTTTCGTCAACGTAGGGCTACGGTAGGTCAATTTTCGACAAAAACTCGCCAATCTTGATCCGAAACGCCAAAATAACGCCAGATTCGGCATCAGCGACCTCGAAAGCACCGGGATCGACTCCAACATTGATTTTGACCACCCGGGTGGAAATTCGAATTTTGGACGCGGCCGGAGTACGGTAGCCGAAAAAATATTTTTGAAAATCGATTCCGGATCAGTTTTCAACGGGGAATCGCGTGGTGCAGTCCATTTGGCCATAAATCGTCGCAATCGGGCGCTAAAACGGCCGAAAGTCAAAAATTGGCATTTTCGACCCTCGACGGAGACCCGTTGTGACAGCAGAACTCAAGATTTCCTCGGCGGATTTCGGCGATTTTGGTCTTAAACGAAAGAGAACATGTTAGTCTTGCCGATTTGAGGTATCTGGCCCGATCCAACAACTCCCTGATTTACTAGGATTTTTTAAAGGCAAATTTTTCTCAAAAAACCACTTTCGGCTACCGTAACCCGAGAACGCGTCGGCCGATTGGCTCGGGATTTTTTTTCCGCAGAAGCTCTCGTAGAGGGTTATAACATATCCAAAGGACATCGAAATCGGTCCATTATTCCAGAAATTCTAGCTGGGTGAACACCCTCCCAGTAAGTAAAAATTCAAATTTTTGAATTTTTCTCAAACTTTTCCCACTACGCGAAAAAAATGAAGGTCCGTCCACACCTACTATCCCTCGAGAGCTATCGATTAAAAAAAACCACGTCCAAATCGGATGAGAAATGAGGCACGAAAGTGAGTGGCGAAAGTTTTGATCGGGAGCAGCTCCACTATAGCACTCCGCCCCTTTTGGGGTCGGAGTGCTAAAAAACGATTTACGACATTTTCGTATTTTAATTGTAAATATCCCTAATTTGCAATTGTTCGAAGCTGTAAGACCATGTCACAAATTCTTATTGGCGTACGACCTATCCATTTCTGCATTCATATTCGTCAATAAATGACGTTCTATTTGTGTCAATTTATGGAATTTTGATAAATAATCGTGTATTTCTATTAAATTCCACATTTGCAAAAATTTCCTTTGTGTTACAAATGATCCGCGGTCTATACTCTTTCCTTTTCTGAAGAAATTTCGTCGCTAGCTAATCTGGTAAAAAAGTCGATTTTCGACATTTTCGTATTTTAATTGTAAATATCTCTAAATTGCAATTTTTCAAAACTGTAAAACCATGTCACAAATTCATATTGGCGTACGACCTATCCATTTCTGCATTCATATTCGTCAATAAAAGACGTTCTATTTGTGGAATTTTGATAAATAATTGTGTATTTCTATTAAATTCCACATTTGCAAAAAAAATCCTTTGTGTTACAGATTATCCGCGGTATATGCTCTTTCCATTTCTGAAGAAATTTCGCCGCTAGCTCATCAGGCGAAAAAGTCGATTTTCGACATTTTGGAATTTTAATTGCGAATATCTCGAAAATGCGAAATTAGCAACAGGAACGGACGCTAGATCCGTACTCAGCGACCTTGACTCTACTTGACCACATATGTCACATATCTTATTTCGATGCGCGGACAGACAGACAGACACACACACACACACACATTGTCATCCGTATATATGTTACAGTGACTTCCCGTATCTAGGGAAATCCCGTATATACGGGATTTCCCTAGCTGCGTTAGGGAAATCCCGTATATACGGGAATTCCCCAGCTGAGTTAGGGAAATCCCGTATTCCAGCCGCGGGCAGGCGAAACACTGGAAGGGGCACTGCCGGCCTGAGCAGGAGGTGAAGTAGATGGAGGAGTGTTCACCCCACTCATAGTTTGCACTAAAACTCGGTCGACGTCGCGCCTGGCGGGTCTCAAACTGAGGCTTAGCGCGACCACCAACTTCAGGGCGCGCTCCGCGCGCCCTGAAGTCGGTCACCGGTCGCGTTAAGCCTAAGCTTCGACCCGCCAGACTGCGACGCCGACTGACTCTTGTGCAGCGTGGGCGCAGAGCGAGCCTAAGCATAGCCTGAATTCAAAGGCATATACAACTGTCAATGACAATAGCATTGTATTCAATCAAGGAATTTATTTTGAAAGCTGCTCAAAAGTTGAAACTATTCATCCCCCTTTTAATCATAGACAATCACGCGCGCAACACGAATCCCGCCCTGGCGCCCACCTCCTCCTCCCCGTTTGCGAGAATACGGGATTTCCCTAGGTTAGTTAGGGAAATCCCGTATATACGGGATTTCACTGGAACGTCTAGGGAATTCCCGTATATACGGGATTTCCCTGAATACGGGAATTCCCGTTGACATATATACACCTCGCCGCGCTGAGGCGCGGCGAAAAAACAGCTGAATAGACAAGAAAACAGTCTTTCGGAAGAAAGAGGAATGGACTTTGTAGCGCGAACGACACAGAAGTTACAAATGTCCAAAGTTGAGCGCATAGCGCTGCTGGCTGAGGTTGTCTACTCTGACACGGAGTTGTGCTTGCCTTCGCTTCTGATGGCACTTCCCACCCAACTTTGGACATTTGTAACTTCTGCGTCGTTCGCGCTACAAAGTCCATTTCTCTTTCTTCCGAAAGACTGTTTTCTTGTCTATTCAGCTGTTTTTGTCCCGCTGTGAAATGATGAACAGCGCGAAAGCTACGCGCGTTTCTTTGGCGGCCGTCCTTGGAAAATGGGGCGTCGTCTTTGCCACCCTGTAACTTGTGGATTACACAACAGAACTTGACCACATTTTAACATACAAAATGCCAGTCTTTCCGGTTAAGCGGCCAAGTTTCGCTAACTATGGTTGCAGAACGCAAGAGTTGTGGCGAATTCGAAAGTTCCCATATATAAAAAACACCCTGTACCCTAAAAGGTTCAACTGTTCAAAGATAACACTGCTGGTGACTACATTGACAATTTTCAAACTGCTATGCAGAAAATTTCCTAAGCTTTTGCCGCTTTATTGTCAGCCAAGGAGGGTTTGACAACAAGAACAAGATTCCCGTTCTGGTTGGTCCAAGCTTGGGGGGGGGGGGGGGGGGGTAGTAGTTACAGTCCTAGCAACAAATCTTGGACTGCGGAGCTATTTTCGAGAAATTTCCTAATGGAAGAGATGGAAGTAGCAAATTCTGTTTGCCTGTGGTGCTATTTTAGAGCTTTTTATACCCGAACAGACCAAAATTTGAATGAGTGTCTGAACTGAGTGTCAGATAGGCACTCCGCGTGATTGTTTTAGCAGACGGGGGCACAGGAAACCCCAACAACTGTTGCATTCCCACTTCTCACTCTTTGGCTCGTTCCCAAGTTTTTTTGTGTAGAAAGTCTGAAATTGGATCAGCGCGCGCTGTTTGATATGGTAAATCCAAATTCAAATCTGCGTAATTCGAACAACTTCCAGAAGGTAAATTTTTGGCCAAAATCAGGCTAAATTAACCGCAACTCAGCCGAACGCCAGATTCGTGTTCTTCTGCGGCATCAGAAAGCCCAGACACAACTGTCAACGCAATTTGAAAATTTGACCCATGGACCTAATTTTTGGCCGGCGGGGTGTCTAAATCAGGGTAGCTGCGTCCAAAATCGCAAAACAAACACCGGATTCGTGTTCAGCGTCATCGAAAATCTCGAAACAAGTGAAAACTCAATTTCGAAAATTAGACCACAGGACCAGGGTATGGCACCTCAAAATTGTCAAGACACATCGTCTAGACCAACTTTCGACGTGAATACGTTGCACCGGTCAATCTACAGCTACAGGAGTGATTTCCAGCCCAAAATTCTACCCAAACTCGAAAATCCCAATTTTCCACTCGGGAGCCAGCACCTTTGCCCCCGCGTATCTCCCGAACGACGAAAGCGATTTCGGCGGTGTTATCTCGTTCGAAAGGCCATACAAGTCCCCAAGTCAGAGTAAAAATTAGTGAGGATCCACTGTCGCAAACTCGAGTTATGGTATTTTAAGGGCCAGAAATTTTTTTCTTGAAATTTAAATTTTCTACTGTACTCCCGCGGCGGACCACCTAGGGAGCTCATTCCAGTACCGCTTCGTAGAGCATCTGAAGGACTACAACATCTCCAAAAATCACCAAGATCGATCCACTTTTGCGAAAGTTATGGCCTGATTATTTTTTTACTTGTAAAAATCCAAAAATCAGGGGACTTCATACAAAATTAACAGCAAACATCATCAACATGCCAAAACAATGCCAGATTATAATCTGCACCCCAGAAACCCATGGTGCAATCCACATTCGCTGCGTCTGTCATTTTCAGTTTCTGTCGTCTCTGTCTACCAAGAATAGTCATACGGTAGGCCGTCTCAAGTCGCAATGCGCTTTTTCCGATTTGGGTCGTGGATTGGGTCGTGGGTCGTGGATTGGGTCGTGGGTCGTTGGGTCGTGGAATACTAATAGCCCTAATTCAAATGTTGGAGAATAGAAAACGGCTCTAATTCTTTCGTTTTACGTTGAAGAAAGGTCTGTCGTACTTCGTTTGAAAGCTGTCGACGTGTTCTTTCATGCGATATCATAAATTTTCAATTTAGTAAATACGCTTGAAGAAAATCCACATTTTCGACATTCTTGACGCGGAAATAGGTAGCTTCGTCTAGCGGGCAAAATACTGCTCTCGCAGCGTTAACGACGTTCGACAAATCGTTGAAAGCGTGTGACGTGTGGTTGTATGGTATTGAAAATGTCGAGAATTGCTCTGTGGAATGTACATAATCTAGAATTCTTAGGTACAGAAAGAGTTACGAACTGCATAGCAGTAGTTTTATTTTGTTCTGGGTTTCAATAGTAGTCAGCGACTAATTTAATACGGTGCATTGTAAACACTGAAGGTTTGGCGAATTCTAAATCGCTATGATTGCGTATTGCTTCAATTGTGGTGAACGATTGCGTTCTGCGCTCTGCTTCTTCAAGTTGTGTGTTTCAGCTATCTTCAGTAGAATCCACTTGGAATGCCCTTTCAAGACTGCATTGCGAAGGACGTTGTCGCCGTCGCAAAATTCGCTCGCCGCATAAAGAATAAATGCACGTGGCAGCCCTCTGTCATTGCTGCTGTCAGTTGGACAGCACTTTGCTCACTGCCTTCAGGTGAATAAACAAATACCTGTATTTCTTAATAATTTCTTTATTATGCACAACATGCTCCATTGCAGCTGGTTGCCACTGGTCATGAGCTACTACATCATCAATAGATGGACTCTTCCAATCCAGTGAAGATACGTCATCAGTCTACGCAAGAAGCATACCAGACTGCTGCCCAATTTGCCTGCCAGCTGTTGTTTGAATGTGAGTAAGATTTTTGCTTTCTTTCATTTGCTATCTTAAAGCATAGGTAACTTATTAATTTTAATTACTACAAAATTGAGACTAGCTTAAACACTTCAGCTTGGGGAAGTCACGGCCAACTTTCTACTGCCACTTCAAAACGCCGATCTGCTGAAGTGTCCTGTGGCTGCTGTTGTGTGTGTCGAACTGTTGTTGATCGTGATTTGCCGGATAACGTGTACGGATTTCTTTACATCGTGATCATTCGCCGCAACTGTTAAAATATTTACAATACGGTTTCGTAGTAGCAATGACTAAATGTGTCGCATTTTATCAAAACTCACTCGTTACGTGATCAGTATATCGCCGCCGCTGTTGACAAGTGTCCTGCCTATACATGTGTGAGCTTCTCTAACAAAAAAAATATCCTGTCTTCAAATTCAATGGATTACCATGGCAAAGTAGCACAACAGAACGACCTTTTCAACTCACTAACGTAACGCATTGTAGTGTACACTTCAGAGCATAGCGTTCGACATGTAGTTGTAGTAGGTAGGTACTTAAGTTTGAACGGTCTAAGTAGTCTTCGTTCCTTAATCAACCGTTTCATAACAAATGCCTTTTCCTCAAATAAATAATCCCGGGCGATTCCAATGTTGCCTTGCAACAACCGCTCGAAAATACGTGTGCCTTGCTAAAAAAATTAATCCCGGGCGATCCCAATGTTGCCTTGCAACAACCGCTCACAAATGCGTCTGTGTATTGCTAAAAAAATTAGTCCCGGGCGATCCCAATGTTGCCTTGCAAGAACCCCTCAGAAAGGAGTGGGTCACAAGTAGCGCATGAATAGTGGACTGCGGGCGGGCGCGCGTCATATCGGAAAGGCTTCTAAATACTTTACAAAAGTATCCACTCTTTTACTCTTCCACTTTAAAACACTCACAAACCACTCTGTATTAATAAAACAACTCAACTTTTTTAAAACAGCTTGTTATTGCAATTTAGAGATATTTAAAAAAATGTAAAAGGAAAATCGATCTGTCGCCTGATGGACTAGCGGCGAAATTTCTTCAGAAATGGAAAGAGCATAGACCGCAGTTAATTTGTAAAAAAAAAATTGTTGAATTGTGGAATTATATAGAAATACGCAAATTTGCCAAAATTCTATAAATTGACAAAAGCGTCAAAAAGCGAAATAGCAAAAAGAAATTTGTAGAAAACGACTGCAAAACACTTGGCAAGTTTTTTCGCCGCGCCTCAGCGCGGCGAGGTGTATATATACGGATGACAATGTGTGTGTGTGTGTTGTCTGTCTGTGTGTCCGCCGGGCACCGAAGTAAGATATGTGGCATATGTGGTCAAGTAGAGTCCAGGTCGCTGAGTACGGATCCGGTGTCCGTTTGTGTTGCTAATTTCGCATTTTCGAGATATTCGCAATTAAAATTCGAAAATGTCGAAAATCGACTTTTTCGTCTGATGCGCTAGCCGCGAAATTTCTTCAGAAATGGAAGGAGCATGGACCGCGGATAATTTGTGACACAAAAGAATTTTTTTGCAAATGTGGAATTTAGTAGAAATACGCAATTATTTGTCAAAATTGCATAAATTGACTATAATACAACGTCGTTTATTGACAAATGTGAATGCAGAAATGGAAAGGTCGTATGCCAATAATGATTTGTGACATAGTTTTGCAGTTTTTAAAAATTGCAATTTCGAGATATTTTAAATCCAAATATGAAAATGTCAAAAATCGACTTTTTCACCTGATGATATAGCGGCGAAATTTCTTCAGAAATGGAAGGAGCATGGGCTGCGGATAATTTGTAATGCAAGAGAAATTTTTTGCAAATATGGAATTTAATAGAAAAGCGATTAAATTTCAAAATGCCATAAATCAACAAAAATAGAACGTCGTTTTTTGACGAATTTGAACGCGGAAATGGTAAGGCCATATGCCAATAAGAATCTGTGACATAGGTTTACATTTTTAATAAATTCCAATTTCAAGATATTTAGAATTAAAATTTTAAATATATGTCAAAATCGAGATTTTCGTCTGATGGCCAGAACAGCTGTTTATTGATGATAATGATGAATGTGCACTCAGAAACAGAAATGCGTACGCCGAACACAGGAATTCGCTCGCACCAAACTTTTGGCAAGTTTTTTTGTTGGATGTGACGTTTTCACACAGGTAGGAAACATCAGATAAACGGCGTCGTATCATGCCGATAACATATAGCGAACGCGGCGATATCACTGAGCTTCAGATCAGTTGTACAGACAACCGTATCGTGGGGATAGCTGCACTTGGCATTAAGGTACACATTCTCAAGACGCTTTCTCCAGATGCGGCTAACGATGTGTACAAAGTTCACTATACTGTTCACCAACATTTGACAGACACAAAGTATAGGTTGAACTTTTTACACACACAGCTTGTTGTTCGATGTGGCGTATTCCCACAGGTATAAAACTTCAGATCAACGGCGTCGTATCATGCCGATACCATATAGCGAACGCGGCGATATCACTGAGCTTTAGATCAGTTGTACAGACAACCGTATCGTGGTAATAGCTGCATTTTAATAGTGGTACACGTTTTCAAGATACCTTCTCTAGATACGGCTAATTATGCGAATGAAACTCACTATACTCTTCACCAAGATTTGACAGACACAAAGTACAGGTTGAACTTTTTACACACACAGCTTGTTTACGGAAACATTGTTATTTGGACAGATACTGACCAAATATGTCTCTGTAATAGGCTAGTTGAGCAACTGAATTGCCTCTACAGTTGTTTTCGGCAATGTTGGGATGGTTTAAATAAAGGTGAGTAGGTATGTATTTGCTGGCTTGTAGGCACATGTGCCTGAGACGGGAAATCGACTACCTAGAAACGCTCATGGGCGTTTACGTGGTCACCAATTTTAGGTCACCAAAGTGTCTCAAACCACATAAGCGCTCATGGGCGATTAAGCGAAACCCGGTATCAGACTCTGTGTGATGTGACTGAGTGTAACTGGAACCAAAACTACAGTTTTAGCCTCTATTGGCCACCCTGGCGCATTCGCCATACCGCACGCTACACCGCCGTTAGGTTGTGAAGCATTCGCGCTGCAAATTCGCATCGAAAGACAAAATTCGCGTCGAACAACAAATTCGCATCGAAAGACAAAATTCGCATCGAATGACAAATTCGCATCGAAAGAAAATTCGCATTCTGTTTGATCGGTGGTGCAGCAACGCCTTTCAACTGGTGCGAGTAGCGAACCGGCAGCATTTTGCCAAACCCCCCGCCACAATCGCTAGGCACGTTGAGTTCAACTTGCCTACAGTACCGTAATTAACACTCGTCGAGAGCGCAAATTTAAAACTTGCGAGTCACGTCTACTGCAGCAGAGCCTTTGCGTCGTGAAAACTCAAGCGACACCCAATTGACCGCTCATTTCCAAATGTGCCACATCTGGCCTTCTGTTTGATGTCTATTCAAACTACCACAAAGCAAACAACACAGTTCTGACTTCGGCGCACCACATAGCAGGCAGTAGGACGTGTTCAACCAACAAAACGATCACTTTCGTTTCTGGGGAAGAAACAGCTTAGACTATCACCCAACGTCTACGGCCGTGTTTCAACGCATTCGGCATACATTGTATCTCCTTAAGTGCCTCCCCCCCCCCCCCTAAAATTCGGGAGGGGGACCTGGGGGGGGGGAGCTGGGAATTTCGGACACATTTCGGACTCAAGGCCGGACTGTGTCTACGGTTTTGCCGGATTGCATCCGGTCAAATTGCTGCAAAGACACTATCCGGAATTTTTCGAACAATATCCACACCAAAATATTTGTAAAACAGAAAGAACGGGTCCTAACAATGAGAAGACTGAGGTTGACAACAATGGCCAATCATACCAAGGATGCGATAAAAACACTGTTTTGGAAGAGACAGTCAATGTAAAAGTGAGAAGTTGGTCAGTCAGTCGACATAGGGGTCCTAGAGTGCAATGGTGTTAGCAAGCTTGGATTGTGTCCAACTGCTGCTCTCAACAGTCCAAGTTGTCTAACTGCTGCTTCGAACAGTCCAAGTGAGAAATTGGTCAGTCAGTCAACATTGGTGTGCCATGGTGTTGGTAAGTTTGGATTGTGTCCAACTGCTGCTCCAAACAGTCCAAGTGATAAGTCAGTCAGTAAGTTAACGTAGGGGTGCTTTGGTGTTGGCAAGCTTGGATCGTGTCCAACTGCTGCTCCCAACAGTCCAAGTTGTCTAGCTGCTGCTCCAAACAGTCCAAGTGAAAAGTCAACCAGTCAGTTGACATGGGAGTGCTCTGGTGTTGGCAAGCTAAGATTGTGTCCGACTGCTGCTCTGAACAGATCAAGTGAGAGGTCAATCAGTCAGTTGGCATGGGAGTGCTCTGGTGTTGGCAACCTTGTGTCCAACTGCTTCTCCAAACAGTACGAGTGAGAACTTGGTCAGACAGTCAACATTGGTGTTCCATGGTGTTGGTAAGTTTGGATTGTGTCCAACTGCTGTTCCAAACAGTCCAAGTGATAAGTCAGTCAGTCAGTTGACATAGGGGTGCTCTTGTGTTGGCAAGCTTGGATTGTGTCCAACTGCTGCTCCCAACAGTTCAGGTTGTCTAACTGCTGCTCCGAACAGTTCAAGTGAGAAGTTGGTCAGTCAGTCGACATTGGGGTGCCATGGTGTTGGTAAGCTTGGATTGTGTCCAACTGCTGCTCCCAACAGTCCAGGTTGTCTAACTGCTGCTCCGAACAGTCCAAGTTAGAAGTTGGTCAGTCAGTCGACATTGGGGTGCCATGGTGTTGGTAAGCTTGGATTGTGTCCAACTGCTGCTCCCAACAGTCCAGGTTGTCTAACTGCTGCTCCGAACAGTCCAAGTTAGAAGTTGGTCAGTCAGTCGACATTGGGGTGCCATGGTGTTGGTAAGCTTGGATTGTGTCCAACTGCTGCTCCCAGCAGTTCAGGTTGTCTAACTGCTGCTCCGAACAGTTCAAGTGAGAAGTTGGTCAGTCAGTCGACATTGGGGTGCCATGGTGTTGGTAAGCTTGGATTGTGTCCAACTGCTGCTCCCAACAGTCCAGGTTGTCTAACTGCTGCTCCGAACAGTCCAAGTTAGAAGTTGGTCAGTCAGTCAACATTGGGGTGCCATGGTGTTGGTAAGCTTGGATTGTGTCCAACTGCTGTTCCGAACAGTCCAAGCGATAAGTCAGTCAGTCAGTTGACATGGGGCGCTCTGGTGTTGGCAAGCTTGGATTGTGTCCAACTGCTGTTCCGAACAGTCCAAGCGATAAGTCAGTCAGTCAGTTGACATGGGGCGCTCTGGTGTTGGCAAGCTTGGATTGTGTCCAACTGCTGTTCCGAACAGTCCAAGCGATAAGTCAGTCAGTCAGTTGACATGGGGCGCTCTGGTGTTGGCAAGTTTGGATTGTGTCCAACTGCTGCTCTGAACAGTCTAAGTTGTCTAACTGCTGCTCTGAACAGCCCAAGTGAGGGGTGGAGTGTCATCAAAATCCCTGCCCACCAGACTGTGTCCCAAGTTTGCAGCAGCATGACACTGTCATTACTGAGTCAACTGGTAGGTGTGCAGAGTGCACCGGAGATTCGTCATAATCCCTGACCACCACCCTGATGGTGCCACAACATGACTGAGTCACGATTCAGTCAGTTTAGATTGTTTTATGATGGTGCTGACATACGACCATGTCAGTACAGAGTCAGATGGTATGTGCATGGAGCACGCTGGGTGCCAGTCTCAATTCCCAACAACAGGACTGTGTCCCGACGGTGCTGATGTACGACCCTGTCATTACAGAGTTGGATGGTATTAGCATGGAGTGCGCCGCGTGCCGTCACAATTCCCAACAACTGGACTGTGTCCCAACGGTGCTGACGTACAACTGTGTCATTACACAGTCGGATAGTATGGGCGACGAGCGCGATGCAGTCTTTTATCTCAATGGAATACACAGTCCTAAAAAGTGTCAAAAGTAATGACACAATCTTTAATGGTGCAAGACTGTATCTTGCGGGGAGACGGTAAAAGTACACAGTCTTTCCTGTATTTTCACGTTTAGGAGCGAGTCTTCAAAACTGAAAAATCGAAAGACTGCTTCCGAAATCGGGGTGTGGTGGGGGGAGTTGGCGGGAAGGGGGGAGGCACTTAAGGAGATATTCTGAGCGATATTTTGAGAGAGTTGTTCTGGGTCTTCGCCCGCTTGTGAGTCGCACCCTCAGGCGGTTGAGAGCGGCGCCGCGGAAGGCTCTTTCATCAGACGATTCGGTCCGACTCTCGGCCTGACCTCAAAGAAAAAATGTCAAAATTTGTCGTCAAGCTGACCAACAAGCTGTGTGTGTAAAAAGTTCAACCTATACTTTGTGTCTGTCAAATCTTGGTGAACAGTATAGTGAATTTCATTCGCATAATCAGCCGTATCTAGCGAAGGTATCTTGAAAACGTGTACCACAATTCAAATGCAGCTATTACCACGATACGGTTGTCTGTACAACTGATCTAAAGCTCAGTGATATCGCCGCATTCGCTATGGTATCGGCATGATACGACGCCGTTCATCTGAAGTTTTATACCTGTGGGAATAAGCCACGTCGAACAAAAAAACTTGCCAACTGTTTTGTGCAGTCGTTCTCTAACCCGAATTTTGTTTGGTGTACGCATTTCTGCGTTATGACGCTTTTGACAATTTGTAGTATTTTGGCAAATTGCTGCGTATTTCCATAAAATTCCACAACTGCAAACAATATTTCTTTTGTGTTACAAATTATCCGCGGTCTATGCTCTTTTCATTTCTGAAGAAATTTCGCCGCTAGTCCATCAGGCGACAAAGTCGATTTTCGACATTTTTATATTTTAATTGTAAATATCGCCAAATTGCAATTTTTCAAAACTGAAAAACTATGTCACAAATTCTTATTGGCTTGCGACCTTTTAATTTCTGCATTCACATGCGTCAATAAATGACGTTCTATTTTTGTCAATTTACAAAATTTCGACAAACAATGGCATATTTCTATCAAATTTCACATTTGACAAAAAATTTTTTGTGTTACAAATTATCCGCGGTCTATGTTCTTTCCATTTCAGAAGAAATTTCGCGGCTAGCTCATCAGGTGAAAAAGTCGATTTTTGACATTTTTGAATTTTGATTGTGAATATCTCGAAAATGCGAAATTAGCAACAGAAACGGACATTGGATCCATACTCAGTGACCTTGACTCTGCTTGACCACATATGTCACATGTTTTACTTCGGTGCCACGGACAGACAGACAGACACACAGACAGACATTGTCATCCGTATATATACACCTCGCCGCGCTGAGGCGCGGCAAACAAGCTTTGTCTAAAAACTGTGGCACCCTGTTGGCATCAGTGTAAACTTGAGAGCGTGTGCGCGATAATGTGCACTGGATAGTGAAGTGCTGCTAGACATTTAGTCGACAATCTGGTGGGGTATAGCCGCAATTGGTCTTGGATTTGTTCGTGGTACCTGATCCACATATGGATCAGAAGATTCGCCGCAGGCACACTTTGCGCTTATAATTGTGGCAACTGATCCATAAATGGATCAGAGAAATTCGCCGCAGGCACACAGTGCAATAAAAGCGTCTAAATGAGACGACGCCCTATTGAAAAGGGTATAAATGGGACGACGCCCTATTGAAAAGGGTATAAATGGGACGACGCCCTATTCTTTTGGGTTTAGTGTTGAAATTTAAGCTGCTTGAAATTGTCGGTATTTAGAAATTCCGAACCTTGAAAGTATCCCTAATTTCGTTATTATAAAATCTGGAACTATTTGATAAATACTTGGCAGACTATGCTCGATACATCCGCGCAAAGAAGTTTCGAAATTTAAGCTGTTTGAATTTGTCGAAATCTGGGAATTTTGACAAAAACCTTAAAAATATCCCTAATTTCGTTAATTATAAAATCTAAAACTAGTTGATAAATACTTGGCAGACCATGCTCGACACATCCGCGAAAAGAAATTTTGAAATTCAAGCTGTTTGCAATTGTCGAAATTTGTGGATTTTAACAAATTCTTTAAAAATATCCTAAATTTCGTTAATTATATTCGCTGAAACTATTTGCTAAATACTTGGCAGACTATGCTCGATACATCCGTGCAAAGAAGTTTTGCAATTTAAGCAGTTTGAATTTGTCGAAATTTGGGAATTTTGACAAAAACCTTGAAAATATCCCTAATTTCGTGAATTCCAAAATCCGAAACCATGTCACAAATTCATCGCGTCTTATGCCCTTTCTATTTCAGCAAAAACTTTCTCGATACGACTTGTAAACAAAAGTGTCATTTTTGACATTTTCATATTTTAATTGTAAATATCTCGAAATAGCGAAATTAGCAACAGAAACGGACAACGGCGCGTTACTCAGCGCATTCGACTCCATCGGGTGGCACTAACCGTCATGTCTAGTTTTGTGACACACACACACACCCACCCACAGAAACACACACACACGAACAGACAATAGCGTCCGTATATATACTCGCCGCCCTGGGGGGGGGGCGGCGAAAAAACTCAACAAAAGCTCAAATTTGACAAATACAAATGTGGGCTAGTTTTAAGGTATTTAAAGCTTCGCAAAGTCGAATTCAAGCGATTATTTTCGGTCAAATGGCCTGAAGATGCGAAATATGGCGCTTCGAAACATATTCTTCAATTTTGTGCCCCACCCTCTGTCCTAGCGGAAAATCCTGGGCTCACCAATGCTAGTCGCAGCGGAAGTTGCGCGAAGTAGACGCTTTGTTCTATTTGTAATTGCTGGCCAGCTGACAGGAGTTGCTGTACATATGTATCACATCTGCCGAGAATCCGCTAGGTCTTGCTGTTTCTTGGCGCTGCACTACGTGTTGACCAAGGCCCGCGACAACGATGTTCTCAAGCAAAGCTCCTGCATGAACTTCTGTGCATTGTCGCTGTTTTCGGCACTACAGTAGATTTCGGCAGAAAGTTGCTCGCGTTCCACCTCGTGAAACGAATAATCGACGACTTTCAGCTGCAGTTCAGCTTCCTTTCGAACATTACTACCAGTTTTCAAGCTTTGAGCACAAATCTATCTCTTGTGTTCTTCTTCTCTAACTTCCGAACTTTCCGAGTCAGCTGCGTTTCCAAACGACAAACAAAATGTGCTAAGTTAAAGCGGGCGAACTAATTTGTAACAGCTTGGTATACTGTAGAACGGTTGCGGCGGTGGCAAACTGAGAACCAAACAATTTTGACTGCAACTGCAAACTCAGCATGCTGGCCTAATAATATGCTATTGCTCACTACATCTTACAGAGGCGCACTTCTACATAGTATACCTTAGAGAAAAAGGGTCGCCGGAAGAGGTGTGCAACCGACGAAGCCCAAAGCGTCCCTGACTGGCTTGGGACATGACGGATTTCATTCGGGACTTGTGGATGCCCACATTGGCTGTTGGCTCACCACTGAACCCGTAGTCAGCCCAGGCCGCTGCCTGGGCCTGATGCAACTTCGCAAAATTCACCCTGCCTAAACGAAGAGGTGTCTACATGCAGGGTCTTCATACAGGGTTTTATTTTTAAAGTGACTGATCGGGAACTCGAATAACTTCTGCACCGGTTCATCCATTCTAATGAAACTTGAACAAACTTAAGTCCCATATGTAGGAAAGCTCGTGTTAAATTTTTACGGAAATTGGCCACTCGTCGAGACTACACGACCTCTTGAAAGAAAGTCTACTTTTTAATAGGAGCCGTTCTTCCTGGCCGAGGAGGAGGACCTCCTGCTGGAGGACGAGGATGTGCAGCAGGAGGCCCTCCTCCCCGGCCAGGAAGAACGGCTCGAATTGAAAAGTAGACCTTTCTTCAAGCGGTCGCGTAGTCGCTGTAACTGGGGAATTTCCGTAAAAATTTGACAGAAGCTTTCCTACATATGGAGCTTAAGTCTGTTCAAGTTTCGTTGTAATCGATGAACCGGTGCAGAAGTTATTCGAGTTGCCGGCCAGTCACTTTAGAAAGAAAACCCTGTACATGATAATAAAACTCGTTTTCGTTTCAATTCTATTTTCGCCGCGCCTCAGCGCGGCGAGGTGTATACCGGGTGTCCCAAAAAGCCCCCCCCCCCTATCCACAACACGTTGTATAAAGGCTAGCGAAGTCATATGTACTTACACACATGGTAGCCTATTGTGTTTGCAACTCGGACGCAAAAATTCAGCGCTATATATCAACCAACGCGAAAATGCGGGTGCAAAACGCAATTATTACTCAAATTTAACGACCGCGTCGCCTTTGATTGGCTACAACTCGCGAGCTACGCAGCTGGCAAGATATCATTTGAAAGAGAACCTAATAAGCTTTGAAGTGACGCAAGAACGACTTCGTAGCGCGCAGTGAGCAGTCAAATTCTGTCTGCCAGTCTTGCTTCTGCTGGCGGTGGCCTACTTCTACATGGAGATGGCCTGCAGCAGGAGGAGCATCGGCGACCGATTTTACGTTTCGCGCCCGTATTTATGCGTGGGTTAAGATAGAGCGATAAATTTTTGCATCCGAGTTGCAAACATAATGGGCTGCCATGTGTGAAAGTATGACTTTGCTATCCTTTATACAGCGTGCTGTGGATGGGGGGGGGGGGGGGTGAACTTTTGGGACACCCAGCATGGTTGACTATGTCCGTGTGTCCGATCGTGGCACCGAAGTTATATATGTGACATACAATGTGGTCAAGTAGAGTCAATCAAGGTCGCTGAGTACGGATCCGATGTGCGTTTCTGTTGCTAATTTCGCATGTTTGAGATATTTACAAATAAAAAAATGAAAATGTCGAAAATCAACTTACCTATTTGCTGATGAGGTAGCGACGAAATTTCTTCAAAAATGAACGAGCATAGACCGCGGATTAGTTTGTAACACAAAAGAAGTATTTTGCAAATGTGCAATTTGGAAATACGCGAGTATTTGTCGAAATTTCACAGAATGACAGAAATTGAACGTCATTTATTGATGAATGTGAATGCAGAAATGGAAAGGTCGTGTGCCAGTATGAATTTGTGGCACAGTTCTACAGTTTTCAAAAATTGTAATTTCGAAGCCCCCCCCCCCCCCCCCCCCTCCAATAGTACCCCACCCCCCCTAGAGGGACGTTTGAAAATTAAGCCCCCACCTCCAATAGTAGCCCCTACCTTATGTACTATGGTACATGTATGTGTACTATAAGGCATACTGTATGCATGTATACTGTACTATAGTACTACTACAACTACTATATGTGGTACATGTAAATAAACTAACTGAAAAGCTTGAAAAGAGGATATTCTTGCTCTAGAAGCCAAATCGTGGGCGAAATCAATATTGCTATGCAATACCCTCTTGCGAAAGGTGAGCTCGTGAAGAGGAGCGATACCGTCGGTGAGTTCTCGCACTCTACGCAACTCTTTACTATGTCAGTCAGAATACAAACTCAACCTTTTACTACCGGAGCTTGTTGTGATATTCAGAAGCTTTGTAATATCCTTAGAATTTCATATTGTTCCATTAAATTTTGGCAGTCTTCAGATATTTAGAAAACTTGAAGATTGTTCTCATTTTGGTTTATTCGGAGATTTTGCAATTCTGCGTATAGTGAGACAGATTTCAAGTCCGGAGTTGTGCAAATTGGTCGACTTACATACTTTCTGAAGTCACCCTAGTATGTACCTTTCACAGAATTCCCTATCGCTGCCGCCTCTGAACTGGTCTTGCCAAGGAATTTGAAATTCTCCTGGCTAAACGTCTCTGCCTGCAACCTCAAGGGCCCTGCATTCCCAGCAATCTGCGCGCGGAATTGGTGAGTCTTTGAGAGCACTCGGAAGCTGGAATGGACTGCTGTGAAATCAACATATTGGAGCGGATTGACTACACCCATGGAGGCGTAATTCACGCTCATTGCCACGCTGTCGGCCGCTACCAGCGCCTGCTGAGCGGTGCTGACGCTGAAATGATCAAGGATGGGATGGCATATTTAAAGGAGGGGGGCAAATAAAACGCTCTCTACCATCATAGCAGTGTCGTTGTTATCCCCACCCCCCCCCCCCCCCCCACACACACACACACACACACACAAATATAATATGTACGTGTAAGCGCCAACCGGCCAGTGGGGGGGGGGGGGGGGTGCGGTCGGGAAGGGAGGGCATAGGACCCCTTAGGGGGGGGGGGGGGGGGGGGGTCTGAGGCCCCTGGAGGGGGGTCAAAAGACCTAAATATTTTGCCAAAAAAGTACCAAAGAATATTCAAATTTTGCAAAAATACCTAGGCCAAAAAGAACCAAAAATCGCTTAATTTTGGTCAAAAAACGTCCAACATATAGCGCGGCAGGCAAAAATTTTGCTAATTTCAAGCTCCGCAGGCGAAATTTTTGCCATTTTAAGCGCCGCAGGAAAAAATTTTTGAAATTCTAGGGGGTCTTTTGGGGAAGGCGGTAGGGGGGGGGGGGGGGCCGGGGCGGGTATGGGGGGTACACTTTCGGCTAGAGGGGGCTTACCCCCCGGCCCCCCCCCCCCCCCAGTTACACGTATGCACACAAATGCTGACTAATTTAGAAAATGCGTTTTTTCGCCGCGCCTCAGCGCGGTGAGGGCGAGGTGTATATATACGGTTGACAATGTGTGTGTGTGTGTCCGTCCGTCCGTCCGTCCGTGCCACCGAAGTAAGAAACATGACATATGTAGGTGGTCAAGTAGAGTCAAGGTCGCTGAGTATGGATCCGATGTCCGTTTCTGTTGCTAATTTTGCATTTTCGAGATATTCACAATTAAAATTCAAAAATGTCGAGAATCGACTTTTTCACCTGATGAGCTAGGCGCAAAATTTCTTCAGAAATGGAAAGAGCACGGACCGCTGATAATTTGTAACCCAAAAGAAATTTTTTGTCAATGTGGAATTTGATAGAAATACGCAATTGTTTGTCGAAATTTCATAAATTGACAAAAATAGAACGTCATTCATTGACTAATGTGAATGCAGAAACTGAAACGCGGTAAACCAATAAGAATTTGTGACGTAGTTTTTCAGTTTTGAAAAATTTCAATTTGGAGATATTTACAATTAAAATATGAAAATGTCGAAAATCGTCTTTTTCGCCTCATGAGCTAGCGGCGAAATTTCTTCAGAAGTGGAATGACCATAGGCCGTGGACAATTTGTAACACAAAAGAAATTTTTTCAAATGTGGAATTTCATAAATGCGCAATTGTTTGTCAAAATTTCATAAATTGACAAAAATAGAACGTCATTTATTGACGAATGTGAATGCAGAAATTGAAAGGTCGTAAGGTAATAAGCATTTGTGACATGGTTCTACAGTTTCGAAATTTTGCAATTTAGAGATATTTACAATTAAAATGTAAAAATGTCAAAAATCGACTTTGTCGCCTGATGGACTAGCGGCGAAATTTCTTCAGAAATGGAAAGAGCATAGACCGCGGATAATTTGTAGCACAGACAAAATTGTTTGCAATTGTGGAATTGTATAGAAATACGCAACCAAACGAAATCCCTGGTAGAGAACGACTGCACCAAACAGTTGGCAAGCTTTTTTGTTCGATGTCGCGTATTCCCACAGGTATAAAACATCAGATGAACGGCGTCGTATCATGCCGATACCATATAGCGAACGCGGCGATATCACTGAGCTTTAGATCAGTTGTACAGACAACCGTATCGTGGTAATAGCTGCATTTAAATTGTGGTACACGTTTTCAAGATACCTTCTCTAGATACGGCTAATTATGCGAATGAAACTCACTATACTCTTCACCAAGATTTGACAGACACAAAGTATAAGTTGAACTTTTTACACACACAGCTTGTTTGCACCTCTTAGATGTGATTATCCAGTATTTGGTACTATTGCTACTGTGTATATTGACAATGTATACATTTTTCTTGCGCAATTTGAAGAATAGAACTTTTTGTTTTACTGCTGCCCGCCATCGTGATCATGAAGGCGCTGCTCCAGAAGAGGGGGGGGGGCTGCCCGTTTATTGGTGAATTTACGGTAATTGCAGATTTAGCTAAATGGTTAGAGAATCACTGTTAACTCACTATTGGACCATGTATCCCGAGGGATCCTTTGACATGATTGGGTTAGGAGTGAATTTGTAGCCATTGAAACCACCTCTACCAAAGGGGGATTCTGGATCCCACTGAAGGAATTGTTGGATCGTGGGATCGTACACCCGGCCATTCTTGGCAAGAATTAAGCCGTCTGTGTCATCAGTCCACATGTTCTGGAATCCAGTTTCAGAAGGGCCATTGCTACTGTCCGACTCCCCAAAAGGGCTGAAAGTGGGAAGAGCTGATAATATGGTGACATTTTTTCGCCCGGCCTCAGCCGGGCGACACCCTAGGAGAGCTCGGCGTGCGTGCGTGCGTACGTACGTACGTGCGTACGTAACGCTCTCGGATCTCGGCGTTGGAAAGACGTAGAGAAACGATCTTGGACTCTACGAATAGGTCTTGACTCACTGATCATTCCGCTAAGAGAAGTCGAGATTCAAAAGTTTGAATTGCGCGCGCTACAGTACCCCGAAGGTCAAAACGTAAGACGGCTCTAGCTCGCTCGTGTCACGTCGTAGAGCGGCATTCGACACGTCAGATGAAAGCTCTCGACGCGTTTTATCATGCGACTGCAAAGTTCTTTCAATTACGCAAACACGCACCGCCGAAAACGCCAGTCTCGACATTTTTACGCTAAAATCGCTCTAACTCGCTCAGTTTGCGTCGTTGAGAGACAATCTCCAGGTCAGTGGACAGATCTCGACTCACTGATTATTTGTTCTTCCATTGGTCGAAACTCAAAGTTTGAATTTCGCGAGTTACAGTAACCCGAAGGTCTAAAACGCAAAACGGCTCTAACTCGTCTGTCTTGCATCGTAGAGAGGTGATCTTGAGCACCTTGGATAGCTCTCGACTCACTGATTATTTGTTCTTCCATTGGTCGAAACTCAAAGTTTGAATTTCGCGAGTTACAGTAACCCAAAGGTCCGAAAACGCAAAACGGCTCTAACTCGCTCGTCTTACGTCGTAGAGCGGCGATCGACACGTCAGGTGAAAGCTCTCGACGTGCTCTTTCATGCGGCAGCAACGCTTTTTAGCATTGCGCAAACACGCACCACGGGAAACGCCATTCTCGAGATTTGAACACTAAAATCGCTCTAACTCGCTCAGTTTGCATAGAGAGACGATCTCGAGCTCAGTGGATAGCTCACGACTCACGGATTATTTGCGAAACTTGAAAATTTGAATTTCGTGAGTTACAGTAACCCGAAGGTGCAAAAGCACAAAACGGTTCTAACTTGCTCGTGTTACGTCATAGAGCGGCAATCGACACGTCAATTGTAAGCTCTCGGCGTGCTCTTTCATGTGTCAGCAAACATTTTGTAATTGGCTAAACCACGCATCACGGAAACAATAGTTTTGAGTTTTACTCTGGAACTTTCTGAATTGCTCATGTTGCGATTACAGCGACACTCGGCACGTCATTCCAAGGCTCGCTACGTAAAGACAAATAAACTTCGTTTTGCTCCATGGACAGAAGTACGACACAGCTTGATTGCTCATAGTGCGTTCTTTTGTGCTCTGCCATATGTTTGTCAAAACTTTGACAAGTTTTTGTCACTTTTTCAAAAACGTTGCTCGTTGTCACTTTTTAAAAGCGTTGCTAAAGAGGGATGTTCCTGCTCTAAAAGCCAAATCGCGGGCGAAATCAATATTGCTATGCAATACCTTCTTGCGAAGGGGGAGCTCGTGAAGCGGAGCATGCGGGCGATGAGCTCTCGCACTCTCTGCAGAAAGAACGCAACTCTTTGCAATGTCAGTCAGAATACAAACTCAACTTTTTAATACCGGAGCTTGTTGGCACTCCGCCGCTTGAAAAGCGAAGGAGTGCTATAGGAGCGGCAAAGCCCACAGTTAACACCAACAGGGCTAGTGCTCGCTACGAAGCACCTAGGGAGCCAAATTTTTTTTAAGAGATAGCTTATGACGACGCGCAGCGTGCTCGGGGGTGAAAAAATTTCGGCGGTGGAAGAATTTTGCGAAAATTCAAAAATTCGAATTTTTACTAAGTAAAAAAAAATAACGCCATAACTTTTGCAAAAGTGGATCAAATTTGATGATTTTGGATATGTTGTAGGCCTTTGGGTCCTCTAGGCGACATCGCCGGAACGGGCTCCTTAGGTGGTCCGACGCGGGAGCACGGTAGCAAATTCAAAATTTTTAATTTTTTTCGACCTTTAAAAAATCGTAACTCGGGCTTGCGAAGGTGGATCATCGCCAATTTAATTTCTGACCTGGACACTTATATTACCTTTCATTTGAGACCAAAACCGCCGAGATCGGTCTTGTCGTGCGGGAGATCTGCGGTGCCAAAAGTCCCGGGTCCCCAGCGGAAAATTGGGATTTTCAACTTTGAATGGATTTTGGGCCGGAAAGCGTGCATTTAGCGGCAAATTGACCGTTGCATCGTGTTCTGCGTTAAAAGTTGGTCTAGGCGAAGTGTTTTGACCATTTTGAGGTACCGCATCCCCGCAGCGCCGAATTTTTGAATCCCGGGGTCAAATTTTCGAAATTGAGTTTTCACTTGTTTCGGGGATTTTCGACGACGCTGAACACGAATCCGGTGTTTGTTTTGCGATTTTGGACGCCTTTACCCTGATTTCGGCACCCGGCCGGCCAAAAATTGGGTCCCGGGGTCGAATTTTCAAAATTGCGTTGCCAGTTGTGTACTTGTGTCTGGGCTTTCTGACGCCGCAGAGCGCGAATCCGTCGTTTGTTTGGCGATTTGCGGTGTATTTAGCCTGATTTTGGCCGAATACTCACGCTCTGTAAAATTTCGCGAAATTCCGAAAATACCGTCCGAGATTGATTTTCCTGCGCCTACAGTACGCCGTCCATATAAGACGCGCTGAGAAAGGCGTCTACGCAAGAGCAATTGAACAGAGTTATAGGAGCATCGTACTGTATCACCGACGGCGTCCACCTCAGCGGGGGAGCACCCGCTGTGTAGCGTAGATAAGGCGCGTCTGTACAATTTGGACGCCGCTGGCATTCTACATTGTGAGTGGCTATAAGTCAGCGGTCAGTACAGCCTGCTCCAACGCGTCACTTGAGCCACATCGACTAAGTGTATATGGCATCTGCTTAGGCCCACCCCCGGCTATAGACCCTAGTTCTACGCTGAAACAATTGGGAACAAACAAATTTAACGGGAATGCAACACTTGTTGGAGTTTCTGTGCCCCCGTCTGCTAAAACAATCACGCGGAGTGCCTATCTGACACTCAAGGAGTGTCACGTACATGTATCACTTGTCTGTCACACACTACACGGCTCACGCCAGCAGCAATGTATTGCTGTAGTGGCAGCAGAAGGTCTTAACTTCAGTGTTGATACTGATAGACGAGAGAAAACTTAGAAATCCCAAACTCGACCATTGCAGATTGAACGTGCCTAAATCTTTTTGTTTTCGCTTGGAACTCTCCCTTCAGATCACTGCAGGCTACCAATGGGGTCCCTGCTATATCAAGCCCATACAGTTGGTGGTTGCCACTACTGTTAACCACTGCCTCTCGCAAGTCGTTTGTGGTGTAGAAGTAGCTTCCATTCCAGGAGGGCCCAATACTCGACTGAACTCGGTTCAATGTGGGGTGAGGAAGCAGCAGCGTTGGCTGTGTTGCATCTCCATTCCAGAATTTGAGCAGATGGCCATATTGATCGAAAACCCGCTCTACATTCTTGGCCTGTGTTTTCATGGGAAAGTGGTAACAATAAAGCAGGAACTAAATTATTTTGTGACTGACTACACGCTATGGCGAGTCAGCGCTTATCGCTAAGGCGTCTTCGTTCAGAAACTGGCAGAGGAAGCCCCTAGGTAGGGACCACTTGAGCAATTGAGGGGGACCGCTGCCTGCATACTGACCGATCACGCTGATAAGCATCTCTGACTGCGCCGCGTCTGGCTTGGTCGAGGTTCTTTACAGATGCAGCGCCCTCAACCCTGCCTAGCGGGGGTGGATTACGCCTCATTGTATGGTGTGCGGTGCAGCTCCATCTATAAAAACTTAGACAGACAGACAGAGACTGCCTGACGTCTATTTTCTGACCATATATGACCACCATTTCCGACCCCCCCCCCCACCCCCCAAAATTGACTGAATGGCCAACAACAGGTAAATACTTGGTCCTGGTCAAGCCCAAAAGCTGGTCATCTTCTAGAGTAGCACGCACATGACATTGTGCTTTCCAGCGTAACCACTTCCCCATTGGTGCTCTTCACTATGCTGGATAGCGTGGGCCTATTCTTGTCATCATATTCGACACGCTTTGCAATAGTGTTGTCTCTGTTGACTTTTATAATATTGCCTCTCTTGTCATATTCAAGCGAGAGTCGGACCGATTCGTTCAAGGGCTTTGAACTACCATGGCAGTTGAGTCTTCTGTTAACTGCTGCCAGCTGTGTTGGCATGTGCGAACTGAACTCCTTTTCAATGAGTAGCATGCAGTCATGAGTAGAATAGGTTGCCACTCTTAGAACATTGCTAAATCTGTCATAGCCATAGGTTTCCTCTTTAATCTGCATTGCTTCAATTGGCTGATGATAAGCTCCTTTGAATTCAGGGCATCTGAAGCAAAGGAAGCACTCACAACCAGATGTTAGCAAAAGCAGATGACACAACAACGAACTTGTCTTCCTCCGTGTGCTGCTGACCTTGCTTGAGATGGCACTCATATTTGGTTAAACGGTCTCCTTCATCATAAGAGAATTTTTCAATGGTGCCATCAACTTCTCTTTGGGTGATTCTGTCTTCAGCATCATACAGATAAAGAACAGCTTTTGATGACATACTGCTGACAATTTCCAAGCAGCCATCAAATGAATGACTTGGGTTGGTTGATTCTGCCAGCATCGCTACATCCAGTTTTCCATATTTCATATGAATGGACGCTAGACGTCCATAGTCATCATATTGAAACACCTTTACAATCTTGTTGCCATTTTGCATGTCACAAGTGCACAGTTTTTCAGGCCTAGTTAAATTGTCATAAAATATCATTTGAAACACAACAGCCTGTTCTCCGCTGTACATTACTTTCTTCTGGATTTGACTTGTTGATGCCTCGTAGTCAATCAGTAGCTGGTTTCCAAGAGGGTCACTTTCTCTAACTAGCCTTCCTACTATGTCATAGTAGAATTCAGATGTATAGTTGTTATTGTCCACTGAGTAGACCACTCTGCTGAGCTTACCATGTATTGATTCATATTCAAGGTGCTTCTCCACTTTAAGTTGGTGTTTCTTAGAGACTGAGTAGCTTTCCTTTACTAACTGACCAGCGCCATTGTATTGGTTTTTGACTACCATTGTGTTACTTCTGGTGGTTTCCATTCTGCCAAAGTGGTCATATTTGAAAATCTCCTCCATGTCGCCAAATGATGTCTTAAATGGACGACCATACCCATCATATTCTGATATCACAGACAACCTTTTACTACGAGCAGTTCTAGCAGTTAGAAGCTCTTCGACCACCCTGTTGTGACCATCAAACTCGTTTAACCCAACCAACTGCTCACTTGAGTCCTTGTCAACAACAAACTGCTCTCTGGGCTTTCCAGCTAGGTAGTTGTAGCGCTTATGCAAGTTTATTGCTTGGTGGTCTGATCCAATAGCAGCTGACGTGCCAACTTCCAGTCCAATTTCATCATAGTTGTGCACAGTTTCGCTCAACAGCAGTTCTTTACTGTCTTGAACCCCTTTTTTCTTCTGGGCTTTGTAGAGGCGCATGAACCCATCATACAGCAGCTCATCATACGATAGAGTGTCACCTGACCCACATTCAATGCGCTCCTTTCCACCCAAGATTAGAAGCAGCTTCTCAACTTTCAGTTTTCCACTTCTCAGCTTTTTGCGAGCTCCATTCTGCAGGCTACATGTTCCAAGGTATTGTCCTTCAAAGTCCACTGTCAAGTACTTCAACTGCAGAATACCATTGTGTGATGAACTGTAGTTAGTAAGAGTAACTTGGGCACCAGGCTGAAAGCGTGTTTCTCTCATCCTCCTTTAGATTCTTAGTATGGAAATACTTCCTTCTCCTTTGGTGACAACTACGCATCTCTGCTTTTTTCGCCCGCCCTCAGGCGGGCGACACCACACGAGAGCTCGGCGTGCGTGCGTGCGTGCGTCCGTGCGTCCGTCCGTCCGTCACGCTCTCAGATCTCGGCGTTGGAAAGTCGTAGAGCGGAGATCTTGGGCTCTACGGATAGGTCTCGACTCACTGATCATTAGTCATAACCGGTGTCGAGACTCAAAAATTTGAATTTCGCGAGTTACAGTAACCTGAAGGTCAAAAACGCAAAACGGCTCTAAGTCACTCGTCTTACGTCGTAGAGTGGTAATCGACACGTCAGATGAAAGCTCTCGACGCGCCCATTCACGTGGCAGTAAAAATGTTTTAAAGTACGCAAACACTCACCGCTGAAAATGCCATTCTCGGGATTTTGACACTAAGATCGCTCTAACTCGCTCAACTTGCGTCGTAGAGAGACGATCTCGAGCTTTTTGGATAGCTCCCGACTCACTGATCATTTGTTCTCCAATCGGTCAAAATTCAAAACGTTTGAATTTTGCGAGTTACAGTAACTCGAAGGTGCAAAAGCACAAAACGGCTCTAACTCGCTCGTCTTACGTCGTAGAGCGGCAATCGACACGCCAGGTGAAAGCTCTCGACGTGCTCTTTCACGCGGCTGCAAAACTTTGTTCAATTACGCAAACACGCACCGCATAAAACGCCATTCTCGCGATTTTAACGCTAAGATCGCACTTTGCTACATGCAAAAGTGTGACACGGTTTGATTGCTCGTAGTGCGCTCTTTTGTGCTCTGTCAATTGTTTGCCAAAACTTTTACAAGTTTTTGTCACTTTTTTAAAAGCGTTGCTTGAAAGAGGGATGTTCTTGCTCTAAAAGCCAAATCGCGGGCGAAATCAATATTGCTAATGCAATACCCTCTTGCGAAGCGGGGGCTCATGAAGCGGAGCATGCGGGCGATGAACTCTCGCACTCTCTGCAGAAAGAACGCAACTCTTTGCAATGTCAGTCAGAATACAAACTCAACTTTTTAATACCGGAGCTTGTTTCGCTCGGCCTCAGCCGAGCGAACCCTATCAAGAGCTCGGCGTGCGTACGTGCGTGCGTGCGTACGTACGTACGTACGTACGTGGGTCACGCTCGCTTCGGGCTTAATAACTCGCTCGTCTGACGTCGTAGGGTGGAGTTTGAGACATCGTCGAGTAGCCTGCGGACTCCTCTAGCCACCTGAGTGGTCGAAACCAAAATAAGTTTTCAAACTCGCGCGCTACAGTATCCCAAAGTAGGGTCCATTTTAAGGCAAAAGTTGACCGAAGCTAGTCAAATCGCATATCAAAGTGAAGCGCTCGAGCTCCTGAGCACGAATCCTTCAACAAAAAGTTTCAAAAGTTTAAACAGAGAGCTACAGTAACCAAAACGCGTCGAAAACTGGAAACGACACGTTTGCTTCGGGCTTAATAACTCGCTTGTCTGACGTCGCTGGGTTGAGTTCGATACATCGACGGGTAGCCCTCGGACTACTCTCGCCATCTGAGTGTTCAAAACTGAAAAAAGTTTTCAAACTCGCGCGCTACAGTATTCCAAAGTGAGGTCCCTTTTAAGACAAAAGCTGACCGAAGCTAGTCAAATCGCAAATCAAAGTGAAGCACTCGAGCTCCTGAGCACAAATCCGACACTCAGTGGATAGCTCACGATTCACGGATTATTTTCGAAACTTGAAAAGTTGAATTTCGTGAGTTTCCTAAATGTGCAAAAGCACAAAACGGTTCTAACTTGCTCGTGTTACGTCATAGAGCGGCAATCAACACGTCAATTTTAAGCTCTCGGCGTGCTCTTTCATGTGTCAGCAAACATTTTGTAATTGACCAAAAACACGCATCACAGAAACAATAGTTTTGAGTTTTACTCTGGAATTTTCTGAATTGCTCATGTTGCGATTAAAGCGACACTCGGCACGTGATTCCATGGCTTGCTACGTACTACACGCGCCAAGAAAAATAAACTTCGTTTTGCTCCATGGACGGAAGTAAGAAGACATGGCTTGATTGCTCATAGTGCGTTCTTTTGTGCTCCGTCATATGCTTGTCAAAACGTTGACAAGTTTTTGTCACTTTTTAAACGCGTTGCTCGAAAGAGGAGTTTTCTTGCTCTAAAAAACAAATCCCGGGCGATATCAATATCTAAACGGAAGGTCTAAACGCAAAACGGCTCTAACTCGCTCGTCTTACGTCGTAGAGCGGCGTGCGATAGGTCAACTAAAAGGTCTCGACGTGCTCTTTCACTTGGCATTAAAAATTTTCTTAATTACGCAAACACGCAACACGAAAAGCGACGTTCTCGCATTTTTGACACAGAAATCGCTCTAACTCACTCAGCGTGCGTCGTAGAGAGACGGTCTTAAGTTGGTTGGATAGCTCTCGACTCATTGATCATTTGTTCTTCTATTGGTCGAAACCCAAAACTTTCGCTGCACTAAGCCAATTTTCACCAAAGTTGGAATTTAATCTATTTATCATAAGGTCCTTTAGTGTGCCAAATTTCATCCAATCCCGTTTAGTACCGCCAGAGAAATAAATACCGTGATGATGGGAAAAGGTGCGCGCGGCCTGGATGGAACATATTATGGTTTGGCGCTGCCGCGCCAACCATGATGCACGCACAGCAAAGGAAAATCAAACAGCCTATACCTTGCCTGAACCGACTTCTCTCCCCAAAGCATCCAACTCAGACCAAGAAGTCAATTCAACCGTTGCATTTTCATAGTAGTAGTAACTCTTCTCAATGCTCCCCCTCTTTGGCACAAGTAAGTACCCCTTCAACACCACACTATTACCATCACTCTCATTTATATATTGTTCTTCAGCCAGTAGTCCACAATCTTCGAACAGAGTTAACTGTGGCGCTTTTCCTGGTAAATATGCTATTGCAGAATTCCACCCTGGTTCCGTTAGGTAGGCAAACAGCTTTGTGATACAGCCTTCAGTGAGATTCTGCGAACAGAACGTTTTGTTTACCACCCTGCCATAAGGGTCCACTGTGGTTTCCAGCGTTGTCTTGTCTACAAGAATTTTCTTCAATGGCCAACCCGTTGATACGTCACTCTCTTCAACCGTTTCCAGATGCTCAACTCCTTCTCCTTCACGGCGCAGTGTGATTCTTTTCCTGCCATTGCTAAGTTGGTAGGAAAATATGTGGGCTACTGTCCCATTCGCTCCCACACCAAAGAGTTTTGCAGATCGTTCCAATCCGTATAGCGTCCAGTTGGCGTTGAATTCATCAATGCCATAGTAGCGGATGTCGCTTCTTGATGTCATCACATGAAAGGAGTCATCCTTCCAGTATCCCTTTTCCGAGCTTCTGAGCACATAATATTGGTCCTTTGGCGCTTCATCAGACACTGGCTTTGCTTTTTCGTAGCTGTTCCGCCTAACAATTGGCGCTAAGCTATCTGGTATTGGAGCTTGCTGCTGTTGTCGCATTAAAACTGCATGAAGAGAAGGAAAGCGCTCTGCAACCTTCAAATCTGGAAACTCTAAACCCAGAATGTCATACGTTCCTCTACTATAATGGGTGCTCTGCTTCAGGTAACGAAAAGATCCTCTGCTGCGGCTGCCTTCATAGTCACTTATGGTCACAGTCATGTCTTCACTCAATTTCGCCACCTCTTTGCCAAAAGGGTCTGTCTTCACCAGTGTTGCCACTGAGAAGTTGGCAGATTGGTCCCATGGGTCAAACGTTGTGACAATGCTTCCGATCGGCATCTGATATACCTTGAAGTAGTTGCACGTGCTTTTCATTTCTGAGTAGCTCACATTGCTCGAACATGGGAAAAAGTTTTCAGTTCTTTGCATCAGCCTTGACTCGAGGTCCATGATGTCAACTTGAAACTCCAGATGCATTCGATTGTACCAGTGCAACTCTATCCGGTGGTCGTTGAGGACAGTTTTCACACCGTAGACATAGTCAGTTACAAAGCCCTCAGGTGCTTCCATCAATGCATCCACGTTGTTCCCAGTTCCATAGCTTCCTGACACATAAGGGGCTACATAGCAATGACTATCGTTAAATGGATTATAGTCATACGTTGTAGTTTCCACGTCATGAGTTAACCTGCCCTTTTCTCCCAGAAGCTGATAATGGTGAGCTACAGTGTTGCCAACCTGAATGGTAGTGCCCTGCTCAGTGTGGGAGAACATACAGTATCATGGTTAAAATTAAGTCACTGATCGATCTATGTTCTGCCGCTGAATAGTTTGTACGATGCATTTGGCTTACAGTGAGTCTTATAACCGCGATGGTAGCGTCAAAAGCATGGGCGATATAGTCATAGAACACCCTCTCGTACTTTCCGCTTGGATACTCCACAGTGGAGACGAGTTTCATCATGCCGCCTCCAAGGTAACTGCAAGACGGTTGCAATTGGTTGGCATTCCACTGGTCCCTGGATTACAGGTCTAGCCCAACTTACCTAAACTTGTATGGATTCGTTTGGTTGACGCAGCTGTCGCAGTGAATAGAAGACAGATAGTTTCGTTCAACTTTCAAGGTGTGATTGAAATCGCCGCCAAGTTGGTTGCCAGAAATCCGGAACTTGGTCACGATAGAACGGTCTTCCATTCCAAGCGAGGAAAAGGTCATCACCGTGTCAGTCTTATTGCGAATCCTGAAAGTGTCTTGGAAGATGGAGGTGCAGACGAGTTCAGCGCAATGAGGAGAGCAGTAGTAGCGGATCCAGTGGGGTGGGGGGTGTGCGTCCGCCCCCCCCCCCCCCCATTCGGCCAAACCGCCCCCCCCCCCATTCCCCCTCCCGAGAAAAAAAAATTGCGCGACAGCACCACCAAAGCAAACAAGCTTAGAGTAAAAACTGGGTACCCGATGATGGTCGATTGGCATTGTATAGTGTGTCGTGCATTTGAGGAGTATATTCCATAGAGTGTCAGAATAGTAAGTTGAGCATTTCTTCGGGGAGTATCGCCGCAGTTACCTCGAGTTTCCAGAGAAAGTTTGTGTCATTGTTGGACATTCGATGCCTGTATGGTGCATTGCTGGGTACTGATCCACAAATGGATCAGGAATGTTCGCCGCAGGTTCACTTTGGAATGAAGAGGGTCTAAATGGGACGACGCCCTTTTCTTTTGGGTCACAAATGCGGACGGTTACGGTACCGTTGCTGTACATTGCAGAACATTGTACACAGTGAACAGAATTGCCGCGAACATGAACATGTACACAGTGAACAGAATTGCAGTGAACATTGTACACAGTGAACAAAGTTGCTGTACATTGTACACAGTGAACAGAATTGCCGCGTTTCGTCTTCGATTGAATAGGTGGCAGAAACATACGTTGCCGGAAACATCCATGGAAAAATATTGCTTAAGTAAGCGTAAGTTTTAGCCATTTGAAATTGCCGAAATCTGCCATGTTTGAAAAAAAAACCTTGAAAATATCCCTAATTTCGTGAATTCTAATATCTAAAACTGCTGTATAATTACTTGACATACTACGCCCGATTCATCCACGCAAAGATATTTAGAATTTTAAGTTGTTTAAAATTGTCAAAATTTGGCAATTTTGAGAAAAACCTTGAAAATATCCCTAAATTCGTTAATTATAAAATATAGAACTACTCGCTAAATAGTTGGCAGACTACGCCCGACACAACCATGCAAAGACATGCTGAAATTTAAGCTATTCGAAATTGTCGAAATTTGGGAATTTTAGCAATACCCTTGAAAATATACCTAATTTCGCTAATTAGAAAATCTGAAACTATTTGATAAATACTTGGCAGACTATGCTCGATACATCCGTGCAAAGAAGTTTTGAAATTTAAGCTGTTTGAATTTGTCGAAATTTGGGAATTCTGACAAAACCCTTGAAAATATCCCTAATTTCGTTAATTATAAAACCTGAAACTATTTGATAAATACTTGGCAGACTATGCTCGACACATCCGTGAAAAGAAATTTTGAAATTTAAGCTGTTTGAAATTGTCGAAATTTGGGAATTTTGACAAAAACCTTGAAAATATCCCTAATTTCGTTAATTATATTCGCTGAAACTATTTGCTAAATACTTGGCAGACTATGCTCGATACATCGGTGCAAAGAAGTTTTGAAATTTAAACTGTTTGAAATTGTCGAAATTTGGGAATTTTGACAAAAACCTTGAAAATATCCCTAATTTCGTGAATTCTAAAATCCGAAACTATGTCACAAATTCATCGCGTCTTGTGCCCTTTCCATTTCAGCAAAAACTTTGCCGCCACGACTTGTAAATAAAAGTGTCATTTTTGACATTTTCGTATTTTAATTGTAAATATCTCGAAATAGGGAAATTAGCAACAGAAACGGACAACGGCACGTTACTCAGCGCATTCGACTCCATTGGGTGGCACTAACCGTCAAGTCTAGTTGTTCCGTACCCACACACACACACACACACACAGACAATAGCGTCCGTATATATACTCGTCGCGCTGGGGCGCGGCGAAAAAATTGTCGCCTGCGGCGCTAATTTATAGCACTTGTGCGCCAAAATAGGACAAAATCGGCCAAAATGTTTGCCTGCGGCGCTATTTTAAAGCATTTTTGTATCAATATAGGCCAAAATCGGCAAAAATTTTCGCCTGCGGCGCAAATTTTTTTATGTACTTTTATAGCGTCTTGGTCCCCCCTGTGGCCTCAAAAATTCCGCCCCCCCCCCCATTCCAAAGTCCTGGATCCGCCACTGGAAGAGAGTATAGGAGTCCAGTGCTTGATGATGTGCCGTTTGAATTCATTGTGTTTGTGGACGACGGCCATTTGGCATAGAAGCAACTAGCCAATTAATCCCACCCGACTTCAGGCCTTCGATCCTTCGTCAGGGGTAACAGACAACTGACGAAACTTTATGTGACTGAAAACCAGCGCGCCACAAATCAGTGGCATCACATGCAAGCACTAGCGTAGAAATGGTAAGGACAACATCTGCCCTTTAGTTCACGTCATGTGACGCCAATGCATGCATGCCTGTAATGCAACCGATGAGCGCTGCGCCTCTCTTCAGTGCAATCTTGGTTCGTCAGTCTGAGTCGTAGTCGTTGTCTGCTATGTAAGCATGGCACCATTAGGGATGCCATGCATAGCTTACATAGTTCGTGTCTGTATAAGTAGTCCGTCGTTTATTGTATGGTTAGCTCAGTGGCTTATAGTCAACGAAGGACTTATTGCTACGCAGCGCCTGCTTGTGAGGCCTCGAGTCGTGTTCTGGTGCTTCAAGTCAAGTCACTAGACAACCTTACGCTCTTAAGAGGTGTTTCAACAGGTATCGCATACCCCGGGCTGGGCTGTCAACTTAGCCTCCTACAGGTGGTGCGTTGACCGGGAACGCTAGTACCGTTCGGGAACGGTTCTCGGTGGACGTACTATCTGATAGGCGGCGGTTTACAGCAGAGCCTGAGTAGAGTGGTGGAGTGGCGTGAGAATCGGTGGTCGGTGGGAATCGCTTTTGAGTGGGCGTTGGTTGTGATGGACGCTTCGCAGCCGGAGAAGAAGCCGGTGTCCCTCGCTAGGCGGAGGACGACGGATGAGATTCTGGTGGATGAGAACGTCGATTACGGTCGCGTGGATCCCTCGGTTCTGGCGTTGAAGGAGAAAGAGCCGGAACAGAAGGAGAAGGCTCAGGCGTTGAAATTGGATGAGAGTGGTCGCACGCATCAGTTTGAGGATGACGAACCTGATAACAGTGATCGGGACAGTATCTCTTCTGATAGGGCGGTGTTGCAGGAACCGGCTCCTCAGATCGTGTCCATGTTCGCCGAGTTGCAGCGCCAGCAGCAGGAGACGCAGTTGGCGATGCAGAAGCAGCAGCAGGAGATGTTGCAGCTCGTGCTGGATAGGCAGGAGCGTGAGGTTGAGAGAAGGGAGCAGGAGCGCAGAGAGGAGAGGGAAGAATCGCGCCGTCAGTTGGAGGCGATTCTTAATCACACTCGTGTGCCTGATTCGGCGGGTCCTTTCTCTTCCACAGCTATCGCCGCCGATGGCTTGAACGGTTTGGGTACGGTACTGAACACGCTGGCATATACCAGGCCGGGTTTGGCTAAGTTCGCGGGTTTAGACAGGGACAATTTCGCCGACTGGTTCGTCGAGTTTGGAATTGCTGTCGAGAATTATCCGCAGGATGTCAAACGGAAGTACCTGTTGGAGCTGTTGACGGGTGACGCTCTGAAGTTCTTCATGTCTATGTCGGAGGAGGTGAAGGTCGATTATCAGCAGGTCGTTGATCAATTGACCACCAACTTCGCTGATAGGAGGACGCGGACGACTAAGATGGCGTCGCTTTGGAGCCAACGTCAGCAGAACTACCAGTCTGTGTATCAGTGGCGTTCGATCATGGAATGGGAGTTCCGGACTGCTGAGAAGGCGATTACGGTACCGGAAACGGTAGCCCACCTGTGTCCTTGTGGGAAAGGCTGTCATCGGGAGAATGTCAGGAATAAGGCCCGCTATGAGTCTTGTCAGGCGTTCGTTGTTCATCAGTCACTTCTGCCGGTGAATCAGGCCGTCCTGAAGGAGGACGAGTGGACGGTGGAAGGCGTCTTCACTGCAGCCGCTGCAAAGGAGAGTGAGCGTGAGATGAAGCAGACGACTTCCAAGACGGGTTCCGATCGCGCGCCAAGAGGTCAACAACAGACTTCTGGGACGTCGCAGCAGAACACTTCGGGTGGTCAGAGGTTTCAGCAACCGCCTTCTGGAGATTCACGGTTGGATCGCATTGGCAGTCGGCCATTGTTCTCCGGTTCTGGCTCTATTCGCGAGTGCTTCAACTGTCGTCAAGTGGGTCACATCAGGGCTCAATGCATGGAGCGCGTGTGTACCTATTGTCGAGACAGAGGTTTTGAGAGGTTCATTGGTCATACCGATGGGAACTGTCGAAAACAGGAAGCGATTCGGGCGCAGCAGTTCGTCAACCAGGTGCCTGCGGGGCAACAGGGTCAGAGCACAGCGTCTTTAGGCCAGTTCCGAGGGGCTCATCGAGGGAATTGGCGAGGGGCTAACTTCCGAGGTGGTTTCCAGAACGGTCGAGGAGGAGGTGGCGCCAATTACGGCAGTGCCAGGGTTGTGCAGGAGCATGATGATGGCCGTGTGGGACTTGGTGATCAGTTGTCTGCAGTGATGTTTTCAAAGACATTGGTGTGACCTGATGTCCAGGCTGATAGGCGTCCCATTCTGTATCATCCCAGAGGTTTTTCCTTCGACGGGTTGCCGCCGGTGTCTGAGAAACTGCCGCTCACAGAGCTCTTGAAAAGTGGCGAGTTGGCTTCGATTGCTGATACAGGTGCTACAACGACTTGCGTGTCTGAGGCCGTGAGAGATAAGCTGCTCGCTTATTACGCAGAGCTTACTGATGATATCACGCCTCTGTATTCGCCGGTTGTGGGCCAGGTTGGCACTTCAGCCGGCAGCGTGAACTCGGTGGGTAAGATCACCTTGGGAGGCAAGTACAAGGACAAATTTCCTTTTGATGTCCGGGCGACTATCATGAAAGATATGGGCCTGGATATTCTCATTGGGAACGACCTGCTGTGCAAGTTTGGGGTTTACCTCAAGGACTTAGAAGGAGTCCCGTTGCCGACGTACATGCCGTCGCCGGCCGACAGGTTGGAGACGGGCGGTGACACTGGGGAGATTGCAATTGATACCGGCGTTCCTGAGGGAATCGAAGAATCGCAGTTGAGCCCTGGAGATGTGCCTGAAAGGGTTCATTTCGTGAAACCGGCTAAGGAAACTTGGCTGTACCTTCACCACGAGGATACGGTAGCGTTTCTGGAGTCAGTTGGATTTCTAGGGTTTCTGACGGAGAATGATCTTGTCCCTACTGCTGAGGATGATGATCTGCTGCTGGAATTAGCCATGGTCGTTCCTGAGGTTGCCAAGGGAGTTTCTCCTCCTGAGGTTTTGGGCATGATAACCCCAGAGGAGAGAGCTCGTCAATATGCGGCCGCGGTGACGTCTGACTTCGTCGTCAAGTCGGAGATGACCTTGGAACAGTTGGGTCTGAGAGTTGGTCGTTCGTTGTTGACCGAAGAACAGAATAAGCGGTTGGATGCTATCCTGCAACGTTACAAGAACACTGTCTTCTCACATTCGGAGTTTGACATCGGGTGCACTCAAGTCTTGGAACACAAGATCGAGTTGCTGCCGGGTAGCCGACCGGTGAAGCAGAAGGCGCGTTCGGTGACGCAGGCACAGGAGGAGGTCATAAAGAAGGAGATCGAGAAATATCTCAAGTATGGGGTGATTGCCCCGGCTCAGTCAGATTGGGCGTCCCCCATTGTCTTGGTGATTAAACCAGATAAATCGATCCGCTTCTGTTTGGATTTCCGCATTTTGAACCGCATGTCAAAGGTTGACACTTTTGGGCCCCCTGATCAGCGCCAGTTGCTGACTAGTCTAAGGAAGGCGACCATTTTTTCGCCCGGCCTCAGCCGGGCGAACCCCTACGAGAGCTTATCGTCCGTGCGTGCGTCCGTTCGTCCGTTCGTTACGCTCTCAGATCTCGGCGTTGGTAAGTCGTAGGAAGGTGATCTTGGGCTTTACGGATAGGTCTCGACTCACTGAGAATTGCGCTAAGAGGTTTCGAAATTCAAAAGTTTGAATTACGCGCGCTACAGTAACCCGAAGCTCCAAAACAGAAAACTGCTCTAACTCGCTCGTCTTACGTCGTAGAGCGGCGTGCGATAGGTCAACTAAAATGTCTCGACGTGCGCTTTCGCTTGGCGCCCCCGCTCGTTCAGGAGGCCCTGCAAACGTGTCGTGCCTCAAAGTCCCACCGCTCGTTCAGGAGGCCCTGCAAACGTGTCCCAAAATTGTGCTACTCGTTTTGTACGTGCCTCAAAGTGCCCCCGCTCGTTCAGGAGGCCCTGCAAACGTGTCCCAAAATTGTCCTACTCTTTTTGTACGTGCCTCAAAGTGCCCCCACTCGTTCAGGAGGCCCTGCAAACGTGTCCCAAAATTGTGCTACTCGTTTTGTACGTGCGTCAGAGTGCCCCCGCTCGTTCAGGATCCCCTGCAAACGTGTCCCAAAATTGTCCTACTCATTTTTGTACGTGCCTCGTTTTGTTCACGTGCAAACGTGTCCCAAAATTGTCCTACTCGTTTTGTACGTGCCTCAAAGTGCCCCCGCTCGTTCAGGAGGCCCTGCATACGTGTCCCAAAATTGTCCTACTCGTTTTGTACGTGCCTCAAAGTGCCCCCACTCGTTCAGGAGGCCCTGCAAACGTGTCCCAAAATTGTGCTACTCGTTTTGTACGTGCCTCAAAGTGCCCCCGCTCGTTCAGGAGGCCCTGCAAACGTGTCCCAAAATTGTCCTACTCGTTTTGTACGTGCCTCAAAGTGCCCCCGCTCGTTCAGGAGGCCCTGCATAAGTGTCCCAAGATTGTCCTACTCGTTTTGTACGTGCCTCAAAGTGCCCCCGCTCGTTCAGGAGGCCCTGCATACGTGTCCCAAAATTGTCCTACTCGTTTTGTACGTGCCTCAAAGTGCCCCCGCTCGTTCAGGAGGCCCTGCATAAGTGTCCCAAGATTGTCCTACTCGTTTTGTACGTGCGTCAGAGTGCCCCCGCTCGTTCAGGAGGCCCTGCAAACGTGTCCCAAAATTGTCCTACTCGTTTTGTACGTGCCTCAAAGTGCCCCCGCTCGTTCAGGAGGCCCTGCAAACGTGTCCCAAAATTGTCCTACTCGTTTTGTACGTGCCTCAAAGTGCCCCTGCTTGTTCAGGAG
>JASAMZ010009295.1:0-18565 GCA_030248115.1 Linhomoeus sp. GSCO2_2 | reverse complement strand
AAAGCGCTTGGTTAAACGCCATGCGCGGGGTACACAACAAAGCATGTATCGCCTTGTGACTTGCGAAACGTCTCAGTATTACGGTGGGTGGGTCCTTTGTTCGAACCTCTTGCCCGCATTACACGCAGTAGTAAGTGGCGTAGAAATGCTGGACGACGCCGGCAAGCGTCGTGGCCGCCAAAAGAGGCCACCTCAACTTTAACGGCGCACGACGACAGGCTGGTGCATCTGAAATTGGAAGTCGAGTTTGTTTGTATTCTGACTGACAGTGTGAGGAGTTGCTATTTTGTAGCTGCGCTTCGCGAGCTCCCCCTTCGCATGAGGGTATTTATTGCAGTTCAAGATTGTCTTCGCAAGGGATTTGGTTTCCAGAGCTGCGAAGCTCGCCTTTCGAGCGTCGCACTTGACACGAACATAAAATTTCGTCCGGGTACCGTAAACCCTCCAATAAGCGCCCTGGGCGCTTTTTTTTTCAACCTACCTCTAGGAGAGGCGCTTATTGGAGGGGGGGGGGGGCGCTTATTCGAGGGGGGGGGGGCGTTTATTAACTCGACCCCTCAGGAGAGCCTAAATTTTACCTAAATTCCCCGTTGTTGTCACATGTTTGCGCACATTTGCATAGATTTTAGACTGAAACTGTATGGCTTTTGATCAGAATACCTGCAATTATTTTAGTAGTAGTGGTATGTCGCAAAATATAGTGATAGGAATGGTCACATAAAACAGATGGTAGTGCAAGTACTGCAGGTACTATCAAAAGGTGGGCGCATATGCGAAGGGGGGGGGGGGGGGCGCTTATTTTCTCAACCTTCCTCTAGGAGGGGCGATTATTGGAGTGGGGCGCTTATTGGAGAATTTACGGTACTGACTGTATTCACTCTTCGGACTTTGTAAGTTGGCGCGCACCTCTTCTGGACCCACGAGCGGACGGGCATGCGGCCGCACGAGAACTGCGCGGTGCGTCGAGGTCCCGCGCATTGCTTGAGGTTCAAAATCGAGCGGCCGTATCTGGCGTCTTCTATGCGCAGGGTCTTGCCCGTGGGGCAGGTCAAATTTACAGTGCTCCCGTCGCAACCTTCTGCCTTGAATACTGAAGAGAATAGTGGTGTAATTGCGTGTTGCGTTGCTCTGCTGTGTGGTGTTGTGTTGTGTTGTGTTGTGTTGTGTTGTGTTGTGTTGTGTTGTGTTGTGATGTGTTGAGTTGTGTTGTGTTGTGTTGTGTTGTGTTGTGTTGTGTTGTGTTGTGTTGTGTTGTGTTTAGTTGTGTTGTGTTGTGTTGCGGTGTGTTGTGTTGTGTTGTGATGTGTTGTGGTGTGTTGTGTTGTGGTGTGTTGTGTTGTGTTGTGTGTTGTGTTGTGTTGTGTTGTGTTGTGTTGTGGTGTGTTGTGTTGTGTTGTGTTGTGTTGTGGTGTGTTGTGTTGTGTTGTGTTGTGTTGTGTTGTGTTGCATTGCGTTGCGTTGTGGTGTGTTGTGTTGTGTTGTGGTGTGTTGTGTTGTGTTGTGTTGTGATGTGTTGTGTTGTGTTGTGTTGTGTTGTGTTGTTTTGTGTTGTTTTGTGTTGCGTTGCGTTGCGTTGCGTTGTGTTGTGTTGTGTTGTGGTGTGTGTGTTTTGCCTGTCTGTGCTCCGTGTCGTCTGCCTGTCGTTTGTTGCCTGTCTTTTTGCTGTTATCCTGTCTATGTGCTTGTTTGTTGTCGTGTGTCTGCTTGTTCTCTGCTTTTGGCGGGCGCGTGGGCGTTGTGTGGTGGTTGTGGCTTGTGTGTTGTGTGTGGTTGTTGTTTGTGGTGTGTTGGGCTCGCGCGCTGGTTGTTGTGGGTGTTCGTGTGTGTGTGTGTGTGTGTGTGTGTGTGTGTGTTTTTCTCTCTCTCTCTCTCTCTCTCGTGTGTGTCGTCGTCGTCGTGTTCGTTCTCTCTCGTCGTCGTCGTCGTTTGTGTGTGGTCCTTCTCCTTCGTCTCCCCTCCCCGCCTGCCTCTCTAAGCCTAAGCCTAAGCCAGAGCCTAAGCCTAAGCCTAAGCCCAAGCCTAAGCCTAAGCCAAAGCCAAATTCTGTAGATTGTAGGACGTCTGTGGATTGCAGAACCAGAAAGTGCGGACGCGACCGGATCCCGACTCTTAGGTATTTCTATGCTTTACACAATACTAAGATGAATCAGTGGCCCAGAACCACTAGCCAATTCTGAACTGGTCCAGGTCGACTTTGAGGCCGCCCAGGGCGCGCGACTCGATCTCCGCTGTCAGCACAGCCACTACGGCGACGACGGCGGCCAGTTTCAGCATCATTCTTTCAAAATTGTAGTGCTCTGGGTTCCACGGCGAAAAATTCCAAATTTCGATCGCTCAGAAGAAAGTGGCTGCAATCGCGACTGAGTCAGTGGCTTTTATAGGGCCGTTCGCACTCCTGCTGACGTAAAAGGCCGAAATTAGCCTTTATGGGAAGCCAGCGGACCGTTAGAGAGCGGCAATTATCGCAGTTGACTTCAGGCGATCGTCAGAGCGTGAAGCGCGCGATCGGTTGCCTAGAGGTCGCGTGAATGACTGGTTCTCGCGCCTGCCCTCCGGACGCACCGAACGTCCTCCAATCGCCTGTCATATTCACACGAGGAAAGTGACTCGTTCCAGAAAGTACTTTGGAGGACGAACCCTAACTCAATTGGATGTGATGCCAAGCGTATCGACGGATGTGCCACTTCGCGCCAGTTTCCAACTTGGAAACTTGGAAATTCCAAGCATGGTGACTATCATATCGCACTTAGAAATTGGTACACGAAAGGCGGCATTCAACAACCTCTGCAGATGCCTTGAACCAGCAGTTCGTTTAGTTCAGCACAAATGGACAAGATTTTACGCCAGTCGAACATCGTGTTTCGTGTTCGCAATTTCCGAACGTGGTACTCTGCATTCTACAAATTTCTGGCTTTCAAGTATTCCGACCGACGGATAAACTGAACGACAACAACAACGCAAAAATGGGCTATATCTGAATGAGTGCCCCCAAAGTCTGAATGAGTGCCCCCAAATTCTGAATGAGTGCCCCCAAATTCTGAATGAGTGCCCCCAATGTTCTAAGTGCGGCGTCTGTCTAATCGCGGTATGGATGGAGCCGCGGGGCTAAGAATCTCGTCTGTGGGAGTCGTTTTATACCGTGTTCGTTCTCTATACCTTCAAGCAAGATTTTCCTTTGAAATCAGGCTATGCTTAGGCCCGCCCTGCGCCCACAGTGCACAAGAGTCAGTTGGCGTCGCAGTCTGGCGGGTCGAAGCTTAGGCTTAACGCGACCGGTGACCGACTTCAGGGCGCGCGGAGCGCGCCCTGAAGTTGGTGGTCGCGCTAAGCCTCAGCTGAGACCCGCCAGGCGCGACGCCGACCGAGTTTTAGTGCAAACTGTAAGTGGAATGAACACTCCTCCATCGTATTCACCTCCTGCTCAGGCCGGATGTGCCCAACAGGTTACTCCCACGGCCGTGGTAGTAGTGCGCCTCTGGGCCCTGGGACACATTCAGAATTTTGGGGGCACTCATTCAGAATTTGGGGGCACTCATTCAGAATTTGGGGGCACTCATTCAGAATTTGGGGGCACTCATTCAGACCCAACCCAAAATCACAGCTGCCTTGCAACAAGTCGACAAACATCTGCTGCCACCGGAAAATCGCCATCGCCACATACATAGTATGTACGTCACAGGGGCTACCTGCACACATGCGAGGTACTGAACGGCAATATGCTGTTGCCCAATATGAGCAACGCGTCGAACTGACAGAGAAGCTTCTAACTTCTGTGGCCCTGACGAAATCTTCTGAGACCGCCGTTGCCACCGCCGAATCGGCGTTGGCCGCCGTTGCTTCCTCCAAATCGACCAGGACCGCCGTTGCCACCACTGAATCGGCCTGGACCGCCGTTGCCACCACTGAATCGGCCTGGACCGCCGTTGCCACCACTGAATCGGCCTGGACCGCCGTTGCCACCACTGAATCGGCCTGGACCGCCGTTGCCACCACTGAATCGGCCTGGACCGCCGTTGCCACCACTGAATCGGCCTGGACCGCCGTTGCCACCACTGAATCGGCCTGGACCGCCGTTGCCACCACTGAATCGGCCAGAACCGCCGTTGCCACCACTGAATCGGCCTGGACCGCCGTTGCCACGATTAAATCGGCCTGGACCGCCGTTGCCACCATTGAATCGGCCTGGACCGCCGTTGCCACCACTGAATCGGCCTGGACCGCCGTTGCCACCATTGAATCGGCCTGGACCGCCGTTGCCACCATTGAATCGGCCTGGACCGCCGTTGCCACCACTGAATCGGCCTGGACCGCCGCTGCTGCCACTGAATCGGCCTGGACCGCCGTTGCCACCACTGAATCGGCCTGGACCGCCGTTGCCACCATTGAATCGGCCTGGACCGCCGTTGCCACCACTGAATCGGCCTGGACCGCCGTTGCCACCATTGAATGGGCCTGGACCGCCGTTGCCACCACTGAATCGGCCTGGACCGCCGTTGCCACCATTGAATCGGCCTGGACCGCCGTTGCCACCACTGAATCGGCCTGAACCGCCGTTGCTGCCACCTAAGCGGCCTGGACCACCGTTGCTGCCACCAGAGCGGCCTGGACCGCCGTTGCTGCCACTGAATCGACCCCGTGCTCCGTTGGGGCTTCCAGTTCTGCGGCCACCACCATTCCTGCTGCCACGCCTCTGAGCCGCGCCGTTGCCGCCGCCTCTCCTTCCACCACGCCGCTGACCGCCGAGCGGCGGGCCGTCGCCACCTTGTCCTCCAAAGGGTGGTGAAAACGGCAGGCCCTCTCCGTCACCGTCCAAATCTCCGCCGAAGCCACCGAATGGAGGGAAGCCGTCGTCGCCATCCTCTCCTCCTCCTGGATGCGGACCAAAGAGGTCCGATCCGCCACCTCCGATGAACTCGTCGATGATGCCGCTCTCTCCGAAGTCCCAGTCGTCTTCGCCGCCGAACAGGTCGGTGGGGAAGGAGTCGGCAAACTTTGCTGCGCCGAGCGCCAGCAAGAGTAGCACGATTCTTTCTGGGTTCATTCTTCTCTCCTTCTTCGTCGGTTTCTCACACCACTTCTTCCTTCTCTATGGACTCGATGCCTCGCCGACTGAGGCGGTCAGTTCTTTTATACGGGCGTCGACGCGGCAAAAACGGCCCTTCCGGTGACGTCCCAAGTCTGTGACGCAAATTCTCGGCTCGCTTTCGCGCATTCCCAGCACGAATTGCATGCGGCGCCCCCGCAGATTCGCTGCCAGATTGGCGCCGCCTGTTGTTCTGTGACGTCGTCGGAAGGTCGTGACGTCGCGACGCTCGAGCCCTCCCGTCCTTCTGTTGCGACGAATAGACTTTGAAAACAAGTTCCCGAGCGCGTCCATTGAGTGCGCGAGTGAGCGAAAGTCTATGGACGACACTTAATGAGTGCACCCCTTTTACTGACTGAGTGCACCCCTTTTACTGACTGAGTGCACCCAACGTAAATCTGGCCGGCGTCTAGAATTACTGACTGAGTGCACCCCACAAAATTACTGACTGAGTGCACCCCGTGAGCCTGGCCATCCGCCACATCTGACACGGAGCGAGTGCCCAGAAGGGGCACAGCAGGCCTAAGCAGGCGGTGAATTAGATGGAGGAGTATTTATTCCACCTACAGTTTGCACTAAAACTCTGTCGGCGTCGCGCCTGGCGGGTCTCAACTGAGGCTTAGCGCGACCACCAACTTCAGGGCGCGCTCCGCGCGCCCTGAAGTCGGTCACCGGTCGCGTTAAGCCTAAGCTTCGACCCGCCAGACTGCGACGCCGACTGACTCTTGTGCAGCGTGGGCGCAGGGCGAGCCTAAGCATAGCCTGATTTCAAACGAGAATCCTGCTTGAAGTTTATAGAGCGCCCGTCACAAGAGTGCCGACGAGTGGGGTGCACTCAGTCAGTAATTTCGTGAGGTGCACGCAGTCAGTAATTCTGGACGCCAGCCAGATTTATGTTGGGTGCACTCAGTCAGTAAAAGGGGTGCACGCAGTCAGTAAAAGGGGTGCACTCATTCAGATTTTACCAAAGTCTATAGGCTTGCAGGCGATGTGTGAATGGAATCCAGCACTGCGTGCGTGCGTGCCCGCGCGACTGACTATGTATCTGAATGGTCTTGTGTGCGTGTGCTTGCGCTTGCTCTTCCGTGGTATAGTTGATGAACGGACAGCTACAATTGTATTATTCTCCGGATTTGGTGACATGTTGGTTTGAGTCGAGCTGTTTGCGCTGAAGGTGACTCATGAGAGGAATTCAGAGTGGTGCGTGCTGCCTGCTGCACCTATGTAAGTGTGTTCCTTCTGTGCGCCAAGTATGTATTGTGCAGCCGTGTGTAGTAGGTAGCTGTTGAATCGCCTTGTTTGTTCGGCGCCGTTGTCTAGTGTAGTTATAAGTTCAGGGAGTCACTTTAGAATCAATTTCTTTCTTCGTTATCATTCTGAGGGCGCCGGCAGAGATGTCACAGTAGGAGAGGAAGAACGAGCGCGACCAACAGACAGACACACAAGAGACAGAAAGAAACCACCAAAACCAATAGAAGTCGTTTCGTTTTCGCTCTCCTTACTTCGCATCGGCAGCGGCCCAGAGAACTAATAACCTGAGAGAGAACGGGGCGAACTAACGCCAGCTACCGTACCAGGGGGGACAATAGAACCTCTTGAGCGTGAGAGACATGGCCTTTTGGAAGTGGGCGACTTGGGAAATCGGGAATTTTTCAATTCCGTCGTGAAAAATTCGCGATCCCCTCGCCGCGCTACGGGTGAGAGACACGTATAGCGATCGGTGGCACACTGCGCGCGACAAAACAGCAGCACCGCGTCACAAATATTGCACGTGAGTCCAACACAACAGACAGAGCCGCACTACTACTGAGGCAGGGAGACCAAGAGGAAAGGGGGTGCTGGGGAGGGGGGGGGGGGGGGGGGGGGGGGGGAAGAGAGACTAAGTTTCGCCGACCATAGTAGTGGGTGCGGGAGGAGCTATGAGTCGGCCGAAACACTACCAGCTACCGCACTCAGGGAGGGAGGGAGGGGGACTTCGGGCCCTTTGACTAAGAAGAATCGGATCCTCGAAGTTGTCGTAGTAGTGGACATATTGCACTGGCCGAGGGGGAGGGGACAGCGGAAGGGGGAAGGAGAAGAAGAGTTCTGTCGTCGTCGGCAGAGGAGAGGGCGGAGTCACTTCTCCTGTCGGCGGACGAGCAGGCAGCTGCCGATGGTGACGACGGCGGCGGCCAGGGCCACGGAGAGGGCCAGGAAGGTGAAGAGGACAGTGGGCGACATGCAGATGCCGCTGTCGACCTGCCGCGAGGTCAGACTGGGCAGAGGGTAGCGGCGCTGGAAGCGGGGAGCGGGCGCCTTGTGGGCCAGGTCGTTGGGCAGAGCCTCGACCTGAAAGGAAGGGAGGAATGCTTCAGTTGAGAATTTGACTTGAAAGGTAATGCTTGGAATGCAAATTCAGGCGACGTTGACACTACTGTACATTTTGAATTCTGGCGAGCCTGGATGCAATCGGTTAGCCATTCAATGAGAAGTACTGTAACTCTCGAATTCGAATCGTCAGTTTAAACTTTCGGCTGAGATGTACTGTAAGACGGTCTTTTCAAAATTTTGACGCGCAAAGTACTGTTGCGCGCACCTCATCGTCGATGTCGAGGGTGGCGATGTTGGTGCGCACGTCGAGACTGGGGTAGGTCTCGTCGTAGGTGCTCCTCTTCTTCCTGATGGCTCCCTCGGAGCCGCCGCGGCCGGGCGGGGTGGCGCAGCTGGAGCGAACCGGGTCGTCGCTGCAGTCCAGGGCACCCTCGGGCTCCTGAGTGACAGTTGGAGTGAGTGGGAATGGCTCAGAGGAATCGAAGAGCGTCTCTGAGTGCAGTTGTAGTGAGACTTACGCGGACGGAGATGCGGATCTGGCACTGGAAGAAGAGCTGGGGCTTGTCGGCGTACTTGAACACGTGAGCCTGCACTCCTCCCATCAGTGCGTCGTCGTACTCGATGTTGTTCAGGAGGAAGCGGTCGATGGCGCAGCCCTGATCGTCGATCAGGTCCACGGTGTTGCCCTCGCCGTCGTCGACGAAGCACGAGTAGACGGCCATGCAGAAGGTGTTCTCTGGAAAATTTGAATTCCGTGGCGTTTGAAAGTGAGCGAATGGTTAGGATTTAGCATCCGCTCTATTATTGGCTCTGCTACAGTTCAGTCCATTTAGTGTTTTGGCACGCTTGACAGCGGTGATTGGCCTCTTTGTCTTGAAATTTCGAAAGTTGTCATCGAAATTCATAAACCACTAATCCAAATTTGCATATTACAGTGGTGGTAGGCTTGAACGCGGGGTAAGCGCTTCTACCTGATTTTGAAATTTCGAACATCGCCGTCACTATTCTGCAGTCCATTCAGCCAAATTTGCATATTTACCGTTGCAGTAGCCTCGTGGACTCACGTGTCTCGGTGTCGCAGACCCACTTGTGGTAGACCTGCTGGCCGACGACGGCAAAGCGGATGATGTCTCCGGTGGGGCCTCCGTCGAGGACCTCGTAGCGGCAGACGGGCATGAGAACCTGCTGGGTCTGGAAGGCCGTCGTCAGCATGCTCACTTCCAGCTCGGTGGAGACGGTCTTGTCGGCCTCCATGTAGAAGCACTGGATGCGGTAGGCCCTGTCGATCTGCAGAGGGTGGAGTTGTGAAAATATTGAGGTCGACTTTGGGAAGTTTCGAGTAGGAAATTTGAACCGCATGGGAACTATGAGGCGCGCCACGCGGCGAACCACGCGCCGCGCGGTCGCCGCGTGGTCTCGCCAGATAACTGCTGTAGCTGTCGTCATACTCGATATTGCCCTTTCTATTGGCGCTTATGGGCCTTTATTGGTTCAAATTTTCCTCAAATTCCTCCCTTGCGTCACCTTGGTCAGGAAGTCAGGGTGGAAGGAGACGACGATGGTGTTGTAGACGAAGACGCCCTTTGGGTTGAGCGACCTCTCGCGGACGGTGCCGCAAGCGTCGAAAGCGATGTTGATGCCGGCCACTTGGCGACCCTCGCCGTCGGTGCGGCAGCCGTCCTGGTCGTACAGGTTCTGAAATTGGGATGGAATTCGAAGTTTTGAAATGTCAGGTTATGCAAGTTTAGACTTCCAGAGAATGATCGATCTACTCTCAACCGGTGGCATTACTTTCAAATTCGAAGTTTGAAGACAGAGAAGCCGAGTCGGAAGTAAAAAGAAGCAGGGACCTTGACGTAGACGTGTCCGTTGAAGGCGTTCTGCGTGTTGAAGTTGACGGTGATGGAGTCGGGGCCGCACTCGATCTCAGGCGGTCCCTCCACGCCGTTGTCGATGGCGTCGCCGTTGACGTAGACCGCGAGGGCCAGCAGGCAGGCGATCAGCTTCTGCATGATGGTTCTTCTCTTCTTCTCCGATTCGACCTCGGGCTTCTACCGCGACTCTCCGAGTATTGGCGTCGATTAGTGAGTGAGGAGCTGGTTGGGGAGTGAACTGACTGGCCAGAAGGTCGGCCGGCCGCTTTTATAGGGAGTCGTCGGAAGGAGTGAAAGTTTTCGGCGGCGCCGCGGGATTCGGGTCAGCGAATCGGGGTTGGCGTCGACGGCGGCGGCGGCGACAACTTTCGCCGTCGTTTGCGCCCCGTCCTCCTCCGGTATTTTGTCTTAGGGCATAATTTGGAGGGGGAAGAGTCGCGCGATTCGGACTCTCTCCCTTTGGTTTTTGGAGCGGCAACCGCGTGTGATAAGGGAGCGGCGGACGTGTGCGCGCGCATGCGCCGCCGGCGGCGCTGCCCTGAAGAAACGCCGCGATCGGGCGCCTGTGTAACATGGGCGGCGCAGCTGTTTGTCAGAGTTCTCCGGGGGTTTAACTCTTTCCCGACCAGTGCGTAGGACGGTTTTAAATCAAAGCGCGGTTGTTAAGGGTGCTGCTTCATTGATTTTGGGTAGCAGTAGTGCGCGGGATATCCTCTGGCCAATAGAGTTGGACCAACCCTTAAAGTTGTCAATTGACTGCGTTTCCGCTGCGTTTCCTTTGCTTGCGACAGGGTTAACTCTCGACTCGGCGAGTCTATCGAAAGACCCGCCGGCGAAGGGTCAGCCCGCCTCCTCCACGACGTTTCGTTCTGTAAACTGCGCGGCTGCGGGGGTCATTTTTTGCGCACCCCCTCCCCGTCTAAGGACCCCCCACCAATCAAAACGTCCCCCCTGGGTGATGAATCAGTGGGCGCGGGAGGTCCGCCTAAGTCCGAGTTCGGAGCGCGCGGGCGCGATTGAGTGACAAATCGCCAAGTCGAAATAGGTAGAGTACTCGCGTTTGCGTCAGCAATCAACGACGTCGACGACGATGATTAGGAAATGGCGGGACCGACTTTGGGAGAGGGGCGGCTGGCGCAATGGGCAAAGACGACCGTACGATTGGCCCTCGCGACGGGTGAGTGGAGAATTGGGATTCGCAAAACAGATACAGTTCGGCACATACTGTATCTACCGTAGGCAGGGTAACCATTAGAAACTCAAAACTAGTTTCAGTGTCAGTTACACTCAGTGAATTGAAACTAAAACTGAGTTGAAACTGGTACGGACTCCATAACTGAAACTGAAACCCACAATATAGTTTCAGTTATTTGAATGCCAAATTTAGCAGATTTCGGCGGATATTCATTGTTCTGACCAAATTTCCCACGAAGGTAGTTTCTGACCTTCAATAACTGAAACTCAGATTCATTTGCTGAACTGAAACTCGAGAGATGGCATAACTGGAACTGAAACTCAGCCAGCGCCATAATTTTAACTGAAACTGAAACTACTCAATGAGTTTCTATTGGTCATCCTGACCGTAGGCTGGCCTTGCCTGCCACAGTGGAGTCCATACCTGATACGTACAGGTTGAAATGCCATAGAGTAGGGCTTCAACTCATCTGACCAACTCAGAACGCAGTTTAACCATAGCATAGTGTGTATACCCTTAATCGACCACAAACTGTGCAGTTTGAACTTTGCCGGACTGTACAGTATCAATGCCGCTATGTACGAACAACGAGAGTCGTAGTCGTCGACTCAGGAGTCAGGGGTGACCATAGAAACTAATTTAGTTTCAGCTTCAGTATCAGTATAAGTTTTTGCTGGAGTTTCAGTATCAGTTTCAGTTTCAGCAAAAATTTCTCTTGAGTTTCAGTTTCAATTATTAAAACTGAGTTTCAGTAATACGACGCTCGTAGATCTGGGTACATGCACACTTTTGGTTACACGGGTTGCATAGCTGTTAACTGTAAGGTGTATTTCGAGCTATTTCGTCATCATGAACAAGCAATACGCCAAAATTGACTGAACATGAGCCAATGGTACAGATTAAATATTGGAATTTCCACTAAAACTGTGTTCAGTTCAGTACGGAAGCTAGTTTCGTTACCGCACTAATACTGAAACTGTTTGTGTTGTTTCAGTTGCAGTTTCAGTTTAAATATGCCCGGCCATTCTAGCTTCAGTTTCAGTTTCAGCATATTTACTGAAACTGCTGAAACTAGAACTGAAACTAGTTTCAGTTTCTATGGTCACCTCTACGTCGACTACGTAGGTACCGCTATCCATTGTGAATACAATCAGGGGTGACCATAGAAACTGAAACAAGTTTCAGTTTTTATGGCCACCCCTGATTGTATTCAATTTCAGTTTCAGTTTCAATTTTCAGTTTCAGTTTCAGTTTCAATAAATATACTGAAACTGAAACTGAAGATAAAACGGTCAGCCATATTTATACTGAAACTGAAACTGAAACTCCACAAAGGGAATCAGTATTAGTGCAATACTGAAACTATGTAGATTCAGTACGCACTACTGAAACTAGTTTCAGTTTCCGTATTTGAGGCGTGTGTTTGGCTTATCTTTGTATGATTTAGCGCACTGCTTGATTTCCAATGACGAAAAAACTTCGAATGGATCTTATTTATGGTAATCAGCAGCTCAGCTACCCATCTATGCAAGATTGCATGTACGCTTAACAGCAGCGAGCAGCGCACTGATACTGAAACTCAGTTTCAATAACTGAAACTGAAACTCGAGAAATTTCTGTACTGAAACTGAAACTGAAACTAAAATGAAAAGTGGTACTGATACTGAAACTGAAACTGAAACTAAATCAGTTTCTATGGTCACCCCTGAATACAATCACTATACACCGGCGATGAATGACTGGTGGACGCTTGAAATACCGAACTGCGTCCCAAATCCACCGTCCTATATTACGCCATCCGTGGCCCACTGCTTCAGCCGTCTCCGTAGCCTACGAGAAGTACTGGTACAACAAGGGACACATCCTGGGCTACCTCTGGCTTCTGGACACCTACAGACTCAAGGAGAGGGACGTGGAGAGCAAATGGCAGGAGCTCCTGCATAACTACCCGCGCTGGGCCTCACTGTGTCTCAACTTCGGCTCCAGCGTTGCACTGCTGCTGCTGTTCAGACTGTGAGCTTCAGTACGTATGTACTGTGTGCACAGTACGTTTGATGTGGTGAAATTAGTACCACTGAGATTGTGAGCAGCCGAGTTACAGGATGATCGGTATGGTTGCTCGAATGGATAGAGTGCCTGGAGTGTATTAGACAAGTCACTGCTAAGAAAGTAAAGTCAGCAAGTTGATTCGTTTTCTGCTTGTGAGCGGGGGGGGGGAGGGGGCAGTGCCGCCGCCACTAAGCTAATATGTATGGGAATCGCCGGTCACTCCACTGCAGGCAAATTTCACTTCTAAGAGCGCTACCATCGTTTGTAATTCTGGTGAGAAGACCGCTGGCACACCTCACGCCATACTACCCCCCCCCCCGATTAGCTAACACTTCATACTATGTACCTTCCCCCGCTTCCAGTTAGAAGTACATAAATACGGTATATTATGTAGATTTTGTTGTGCGACGCACACTACTGCAATCCACCAATCCACACTGTTGCAGAGACATCATCCGCCGGCCGCGCTCCTCCTTCGGCGTGCTGAAGCACACCTTCTTCCTGTTCCTCTATTTCTATGCCACTCAGGTTGGCAAAGTGAGAGCGCAATGGACTATTTGCAACTGTTGATTCACGAGCGAATATCGGCTGCAACACAAGTTTTCACTGCAGAAATCGGCATACATTTGCGCATACTCAGGTGCCGACCTATCTGATGAGCGGCGTCCACTGGCTTCCCTGCCTCTTCAACCACATTCACACTGGAATGCTTCTTCTGGGACAGACCTTCTGTCTCACCATCTCACTGCGCTGGCGGGCGACTGTTGCACGAGAACAGAGCAAGAGAACAAAGAGTGCGCTGGATCAGGACAAGAAGTCTCAATAGGAAACTCGAGTGTGCAGATGCATGTGTGTGTGCTCAAAATTGGAGAACTGTCGATTCGATCAAATCGCCTCGTGGTCACAATACTGGCTTGGGGAACGATACCCCACCGATCGATCACCGTCGCTCGCCCAACTTTGCCGCTTCGCGCTGGGTTTGGCAGGACCCCTGGGACAGACCGACAATGGTCGCTGCTGAAACGCCAAGGGGGCGCACGTGAAAACAGAACTCGCGCCGTCGCCGCCACTTTCCTACCCGCGACAAGAGGAACGTCGTACGACGACACCACACTGCCACACACAAAGCATGCGTCTCGACTCTCGCGTCATGCACAATAGCGTCCGCACTATGTCGCGCGCATGACTCGAGGGTTTTGTGCAAAGGAAGCGGGCTGCCGCCGCCGCACGAGGTCCATGTTGTTAGGCATGCTTGCGGCGCGGCGACGAAAACACCAACTTCTCCGTTTGAACATGCACTGTCTGTGCATGCAGTGTACCGGGTGGTCCAAAAAAAAGTGGCACCCTTTGAGCTCCCACAACTTGGTCGTACGATGACCGATCGCGCTGAAATTCTGCAGGTTTACTCCCATCTACAGTACCAATACGCACACCAAATTTCGTCCAATTTGATTTGACAGAGCTGGAGTTAGGGCTCTGTGAAGTCCAAAGTACTGCGGAATTATTCGACCATCCATAACTCTTGCGTGGGTTAAGCGAGCAGGGTCAAATTTTTACCAGATATACTCTAATAGGTTTCCTACTTGACGACCATGTTAAAACCAAACGGTTTTGAAAGTTACAAAAATGTCGCATGAAAATCCAGGTCGAGCGCCAGCCGCAGACCGCGCTTTTGAGTTACATAGCGCCGCATTTTCGTAACTTTTAAAACTGTTTGGTTTTAACATGGTCGTCAAGTAGGAAACCTATTAGAGTATATCTGGTAAAAAATTTGACCTTGCTCGCTTATCTCACGGAAGAGTTATGGAAGGTCGAATGTTCAACATGTTGCTTCAATTTCCGCAGTAGTTTAAAATTCACAGAGCCACAACTCCAGCTCTGTCTATTCAAATAGGATGTTATTCGGTGTACCTTTTGGTACTGTAGATGGGAATAAACGTGCAAAATTTCAACGCGATCGGTTACCGTAGGACCAAGTTGTGGGCGCTCAAAGGGTGCCACTTTTTTTTGGACCACCCGGTACACCCGCTTGGCGTTTCATTAGAAGGCACTGCTGAGAACCTAGTCAAGCGCTCGTCCAGCAAGTAATCGGCTAAAAATGGTGGACCACAGAAAAATCGGTACGGACCACAGAAAAATGGGTATTCGCACAGAAAAATGGGTATTCGAACAGAAAATGGGTATTCGCACAGAAAAATGGGTATTCGCACAGAAAATTGGGTATTCGCACAGAAAAATGGGTATTCACACAGAAAATGGGTACTCGCACAGAAAAATGGGTATTCGCACAGAAAAATGGGTATTCGCACAGAAAAATGGGTACTTGCACAAAATGGGTATTCGCACAGAAAAATGTGTACTCGCACAGAAAAATGGATACTTGCACAGAAACGTGATAATATCACGACAGACTCAGGCTCAAGCGTTGGCTCTGGCTTAGGCTAAGGCAGGCTCAGGCTAAGGCTAAGGCTTAGGCTTAGGCTTAGGCTTAGGCTTAGGCTTAGGCTTAGGCTTAGGCTTAGGCTTAGGCTTAGGCTTAGGCGTAGGCTCAGGTCTACGATCTCCTCCTGCTCAGGCCTACGATCTCCGCCTAGCCTACGATCTCCTCCTGCTCAGGCCTACGATCTCCACCTAGCCTACGATCTCCTCCTGCTCAGGCCTACGATCTCCGCCTAGACTACGATCTCCTCCTGCTCAGGCCTACGATCTCCGCTTAGACTACGATCTCCTCCTGCTCAGGCCTACGATCTCCGCCTAGACTATTGTACGATCTCCTCCTGCTCGCTCAGGCCTACGATCTCCGCCTAGCCTACAATCTCCTCCTGCTCAGGCCTACGATCTCCACTTAGACTACGATCTCCTCCTGCTCAGGCCTACGATCTCCACCTAGCGTACGATCTCCTCCTGCTCAGGCCTACGACCTCCGCCTAGACTACGATCTCCTCCTGCTCAGGCCTACGATCTCCGTCTAGACTACGATCTCCTCCTGCTCAGGCCTACGATCTCCGCCTAGACTACGATCTCCTCCTGCTCAGGCCTACGATCTCCGCCTACCCTGTCGCTCGGCTGGCTCGCTCGCCTCTCTGCTCGCTCTCTGCTTCTCTCTCTCTGTGCGCTCTTCTGTCTCTTCTTTCGGGGGGGGGGGGGGGGGTGGCGTGTGCGCCAAAATAACTGCGACTTTGTTGAGAATGTTATCCTTCGCAGCGCCTGGCGGGAAACCAAGTTGGTGTGGTTGACTCCCGGTATCGCACCCGTGGGTGGCATCGAGGCATGGATTGTCGGCTTCGGCAACACCGCTGACGTGACTGCTAGAGTGACGTCTACAATGATGTGGAAAGGGCCCTCTGCTCTGCAGCGGCTGTTGGTGTTCTTGTCGGTCAGAGTGCGCCCTACTTCCGTGGTGTTGGAGAACATCAACGCTGCCGACATGGCCTTTTGCGAAACGCGTTTCGCGCGTTTGAACGTGGGGGGTACTCCAGATGCACCACTCTGCAGCCACTTGACGCGAGTCTTGCAGATGCTCCCCAAATCGCCCTACAGCCTGCGCGACGGCTACGACTTTGTGCGGCGTCTGAAGGCGGTCCAGCTGGAGGAGGGCGACATCATCGCTTCCTTCGATGTTGTTTCCCTCTTCACTAAGGTGCCAGTGGGCGAAAGCTGCAGAGTGATCGAAAACATGCTGGCAACAGCTATTGGGCTGCCCACCACCCTCGATGCCCAAGAGGTGGTTCGCCTGCTGCGCCTTTGCTTGGACAACACCTTCATCACAGTCCAGGGGAAGGTTTGGAAGCAGGCGCAGGGTCTGGCCATGGGCAAATCCCCGTCCCCAGTCGTGGCAGACCTGTTCATGGGCTGGCTGGAGGCGAGAGCACTAGAGCAAGCGCCACTAAAACCCAAGCTCTATGTGAGGTATGTGGATGACTGCTTTCTGGTATGGCCCCACGGGAATGCGGAGTTGGAGAACCTGTTCAACATCTTCAACTCCCAACACCCTGATATCCAGTTCACCATGGAGCGGGAGCGAGATGGGCGTCTACCGTACCTAGACGTGCTGGTGGAAAGAGCGGTGCCTACTGCTGTCACCACTGTCTACCGGAAGCCCTGTAACAGCCTCAGCTTCATTCCCATGGATTCCTACCATCACTTCAGCCACAAGACTGCAGCCATCAAAGCCCTGACCCATCGGGCCCTCAGCCACTGCTCAACAACGGCCCTTCTGACTGAGGAGCTGCGGTTCCTCAGGCGTCTCTTCACAGAGCACGGCTTCTCAGGGAGAGCCATCCAGAGGGCCATGGCACCTATCCTCAAGCGCAATGACAACGAGCCTCCTCCAGAGAAAGACCGCCCAATAGCCACTGTGTCACTGCCATACGTGGAGGGTCTGTTCGGCAAGCTGCAACGACTGGGCAAATCACTGGGCATACGATTTGTGCCACGCAGCACCAGGTGTGTCAAGCGTGAACTGGGCAGCAACAAGGACGTCCTCCCAGAGGAGAGGCGTCCATGCGTCGTCTACTGCGTCAACTGCAGCTGCGGTCAGATGTACATCGGCCAGACTGACCGCCCACTTTATGTCCGCGTCCGAGAGCACATCAGCGACTGGGTTGGTGGAGTCAAAGCGTTTTGCCAACACAAAGCGCCCACCCACCGACCAGATTTCGACGAGACGACAATACTGGCTGTGGAGAAGAGCGTCGAGCTGCGGGAGCTCAAAGAAGCCCTCCTGATCTCACAGGGGGGCACCCGCTGCATCGAAAACGTCAATCTAGGCACCCGATCAGCCCTCAATAAGAGCAGAGGGAGGAACCTCAATCCAAACTGGCAGACGGTCGTGCGCCGATTGAGACCGCTGCCAAGCGTGAACCAAAACTGACATTAGTGTTCCTATGTACTTTGGCGCGCTCGCGTGTGTGTGTGTGTGCCACTGTACTCGGTACATTCGTTCGTTTCAGTGCCTGATGACGGCCCCGATAGAGGGTCGAAAGCTCGACTTAAGCTGTCTTCGTGCAGACATGCCACATACATACCGACAGTCGTGGGGGGTACGGTTCGCAACGCAATCTGCCGTGTTCGGCACACTACTGTCGTCGCTCCCTCGCTCTGCGCGTTACTACCTTTTCGAGACACGCTGCGAACGGTTCATTTGGATCTGATGCAAGAGCCTACCGGGGTGTTGGAGGGAGGGGGAGGGGGGACGTTGGGGGTATAACCCCCCCCCCGCGATGGAACTATAACGAGATGTCACGCGCATCTCGTCCGACGCATCACGGTGTAGCACTACCAACAAAACCGCGCAATGAAATTGTTCACTTTGCAGTATGCATCCAGCGGGTGTGTCCGTCCGACCGCCGTGCCGGAAGATCCCGTCTACGTGGAAGAAAAAGTATCATTCCTACAAGAAGAACAACGTCGAGTGTATGAAGAGCTGCTGCAGACGGCCGCTCCTGGAAAGCGCTTGTGCTACCCGGGGGTCGAGAACGCGGTAGTGCAGTGGATCTGCAGAAAATCTTTATTCATCTGCACGACATTCAACGACTCAGGAACAGTTCGAATAATGCACCTATGGACGTTAGCGCAAACGCTGATGTCAGTTACTCTATCCTGTTGTATCTTGTGCATAGCCCATCGGACGTATCTGGAAGCTTTGCAGACCCAACAGTACCAGCAAGACCACCACGGGTTCGTCCGCCGCATCAACAAACGCATCGCTCAACGAATACCACAGGTATGTCACACGTCCCCGACCATGTACCGTCGCATTGCGTTCCTATCGTTACATCATCTTGACTTTCGTCACCCCCTTTCACACGTCGCTTACACACCCACCACGACAGGGAACACCCGCCAACGTCACCAGCCATGAAACGCCCGCGAAATGACGACGAAGGCCGCGATGATACCAGCGAATCCCGTACCACGACGATGGAACCGATGCATGACCCGTTCTGCGTCACCACAGGGCACGAAAGTCTACCAACGCCCGTCTGCGAGGCGCTACCCGAAGCGACGTCAGCCACCGCCCCTAACGCCTTTGTGGACGACGACCCAACCATC
>JASAMZ010009294.1:0-17055 GCA_030248115.1 Linhomoeus sp. GSCO2_2 | reverse complement strand
GCTTTCAAACGAACTGCGACACGCCTCTCTTCAACGTAAGACGAAAGATTTCGAGCCGTTTTCTATTGGCCGACATTTGGATTACTGTAAGTCATAAATTCAAACTTCAAAGTCGCGCACCATTGGAGCTCGAATGCTCAATGAATCCAAATTTGTCGAAACAACCCAACAACATCACTCTACGACGCAAGGCGAACATATTAGAGCAAATTTAGTCCTAACGGAGTAAAGAATGGCGTTTTCCGTAATGCGTGTTTGCGTAACTGACAAAAGTTTTAATGCCAAACGAAAGCGCACGTCGAAACCTTTTAGTTGACCTATCGCGCGCCGGTCTACCACGTAAGACGAGCGAGTTAGAGCCGTTCTCAGTTTTGAACCTTCGGGTTACTGTAGCGCGCGTAATTCAAAGTTTTGAATTTCGAAGTCTCTTAGCGACACTACCAGTGAGTCGAGACCTATCCATAAAGTCCAAGATCTCCTTCCTACGACTTTCCAACGCCGAGATCTGAGAGCGTTACGAACGGACGAACGGACGGACGGACGCACGAACGCACGAAAAGCTCTCGTAGGGGTTCGCCCGGCTGAGGCCGGGCGAAACAAGCTGTGTGTGTAAAAAGTTCAACCTATACTTTGTGTCTGTCAAATTTTGGTGAACAGGATAGTGAACTTTGTACACATCGTTAGCCGCATCTGGAGAAAGTGTCTTGAGAATGTGTACATTAATGCCAAGTGCAGCTATCCCCACGATACGGTTGTCTGTACAGCTGATCTGAAGCTCAGTGATATCGCCGCGTTCGCTATATGTTATCGGCATGATACGACGCCGTTTATCTGATGTTTCCTACCTGCGTGAAAACGTCACATCCAACAAAAAAACTTGCCAAACGTTTTGTAGAGCGAATTCCTGTGTTCAGCGTACGCATTTATGTGCTTCCGATTGCACATTCATCAATAAACAACAGTTCTCGCCATCAGACGAAAATCTCGATTTTGACATTTTTTTTTATTTTTAATTCTAAATATCTGGGAAATTGGATTTTATTAAAAAATGCAACACTGTGTCACAATTTTTTATTAGCATACGGCCTTGCCATTTCTGCGTTCAAATTCGTCAAAAAAACGACGTTCAAATTTTTTTTATTTATGGAATTTTGAAAAATAATCACGTATTTCTATTAAATTCCATACTTACAAAAATTTTGTTTTGCGTTACAAATTATCCGTCAGTTTACACTCTCTCCATTTCTGAAGAAATTTCGCCGCTATATCATCAGGTGAAAAAGTCGATTTCTCTACATTTCCATACTTTGATTAAAAATATCTCGAAATTGCAATTTTTAAAATCTGCAAAACTATGTCACAAATCCATTTGGCATACGACCTTTCCATTTCTGCATTTACATTCGTCAATAAATAACGTTGTATTTTAGTCAATTTATGCAATTTTGACAAGAAATGATCGCGTATTTCTATTAAATTCCACTTTTGCAAAAATTTCTTTTGTGTTACAAATTATCCGCGGTCCATGCTCCGTTCCATGTTCTGAAGAAATCTTCGTTCAGTTACGTATTGCTGTGGGCAGTCGACGGTGACACCGTCCTCAATTCGCGCCCGGTAGCTGCGTATGTAGCAGGCGACTGAACCCTGACCGGAGTTGGGACAGCGCCGCTCTGGTGCGTCTTGGGACTGGGAGCTGTTTCTCAGCGGCGGATATAGCCGGAGGGTGTCTTCCCAGGGCTCTGTTGGGTAGGTAGCCACCAATAGCGCCGCTGACCGCCGTCGTATGCAGCTGCTTTATCCCTGCCGTGTAGCCAGCCTCTGTCAGTCCACTCTCCCACGGAATATTCCGTGAGGAGAGTTTTGTGGATGGACCTAGGCGGCACTGCTAGACTCAGCTGGTGATGATTGGAGTGCTGGCCTAAATGGCAGCCGAGTGAGAACTGGCGGCGCAACGTCCTGTTGTGGTCGGCCACTGGAATGTTAGACGACTCTTCGTGGAGATGGTGAGTGTGTGCCATTTGAGTGCAGCCAGTGATGGTTCGCAGGGCTTGGTTTTGACACGTTTGGAGCTCCTTCCAGCGAGTGTCCACTGAGGTTTGGAGTCGACTGGTATGGCGATATACGGCTTTAATGTTGGAAATTCTGTTTTATACGGTAGTCTGTGCGTGAAATGCAGTTTTAAGTCGTCGCCGAGCCGCGCACATTGTCATTACGTGTGACTCCGTCCCTCTCTGCTCTGCCTTCGGTCTCTTTGACGCTAAGTTGCTACTCTTCCATTCCCAGTATCGACCTGGGCGCTACCCTGTTCTTTCTGCGCGCCTCCGGATCTAACGAGTATGTATGTACATCTTGCCGAAAAAACCCTGCGTGCCCCAGTCTGCGCCGATGATCTGAACCATTAGAGCACAGTGGGGATTCAGATTCGTTCTTTCACTCGGCCTCAGAGTTTCTCCCACCCAGTGACTGGTGTTGCTGTCAGTTCGGGTTGTAAGAAAGTTGTAACTTCAGCGGCCCTTGGCCACAACTTGCATTGTAGACCAGACGCCCTACGTTCCATTTTTACCGTGGACGATATTTTTTTTCTCGCCACAAGCAAATCGTGGACTGTGGATCGATAAGCCAGTGGAGCACTGTGATCCGGAACTTCTGTCGACGCAATGGATACTGTGGAGGAAGCAAAGCGTCAAAAGCAGTGTCCGGTGGAACTTGAACCACAGTTGACATGTGAGGGAGAGAGAGGCTCAGCTCGCCTCCTGCACGCAGTGTGGCCAGTGATATGTGGACCTAATACAGCAGAGCAGACCTCTCGACAACTTACGCAGACGTGATGAAACTGTAAAATGGAAGTGGGTCACCGATTGGACTAGGCCAATCGGCTGCCCACTGTCACGTTTCCAAACATTATTGGCGATGTACAGTCACGCGTTGTTCACTTCTCGTTGTTGAGTTCCATAGTATCTACATTCTCGACTTCGTTGTGTCGCTTGAAGGTGCGTTCAAGCGCCTTGCCGCTGTCACGCAACTTGGGGCGCGACGCGGGAAAGTCACCAGAATGCCTCTTGCATGCAGGGGATGAACGAAGAGAGAACAGTGTTAGCAAAGCTATGCCGAGGCAGACAATTTTCCACTTCAAAGACGGAATCCGAAAACAACTGTGATATTGCAGGCGGTTTTCTAGATTCACACCTACATACCTAGGTGCAGTTTAATTTGATGTGACGTCGTTAGAGGCAGGCAACTGTTTGTGGCTTCCAGATTTCATCATAACTCCCAGCAACACAATACCTAGCAATGCAGCAACGACCGAGAATCGTGATGGTCGGCCCCAACTAATTCTGTCCACATTGTCACTCTTGCGGGAGCAGACTCAGAGCGCTTCTCTCACAAGTACTGTACTACTGTACCAACTATAGTACTTGTCCCAGTCGTAGGCCTGAGTCACGTAGGCGTCATCGTCGTCGAAGCTGCGCTTCCTGCGCACGTCGCCGCAGCCCTCGCAGAGGCACTCGCCGTTGGAAACGGAGCTGACGGAGCAGCCCTTCTGTGCGCACTCCGGGTGGCAGCCTTTCTGTATACGGTAGGGAAGGTTGACTGTAGCGGAGCGGATCACAACGATAGAAACAATTGCTGGCTGAGGTGCAATTCGCAACTGTGAAACTTTCAATGAAGCTCGTTTCAATGATGCATTTAACCAATCAGGGCGAGCCACGCAGCAACGTACAATAAACTGCTAGAAGTTGGTGCTGTCTAGGTACCCAAATACAGTATCGATCAGAAACAGAGCCTCATTAATTATGAAAGACGCTGACGACGAGCTGCCGTGGCAACTGTTGCATTCGCAGAAGTATTGCATTCGCTCAGAATTCAAGTGAACACACAGATGCAAACACCGTGAAGTGGGTATCCTTGGTCTTGGTCGTCGACCCTGAGTCTACAACCTCGGGATGTAAGCTACCTAGGGTCTCCGATACTGTCCTGCGCAGAGCAATGAAGCAGCGGGGCGTACCCGGACGGTCCTTACTCCTTGCATCAACTGTTGCCGTCAGCTCCGCGCATCCGCTTCAAAGCAAGCCAACAGGGCGACGAGATGGGCGATTATGAAGACCGACTGCATTGCGACCTGCAGCGGGGTACGTTATTGTGGATTGTACAGGTCAGTTTTGGACTGCGGTATTTTAGCTACACTGAATGGCTGCGCGAGGCCGCCCGTTGCCCTTTTATGCGGCCAAGCAGAGCGGTGGGACAAAGGTAGAGTACCACGTTGGCCCAGCTTGCCCTACTAGAGTTTTGCGCATGAATGGTGTACCGGGTGGTCCAAAAACAAGCTGCGTGTGTAAAAAGTTCAACCTATACTTTGTGTCTGTCAAATTTTGGTGAACAGTATGGTGAACTTTGTACACATCGTTAGCCGCATCTGGAGAACGTGTCTTGAGAATGTGAACCTTAAACCAAGTGCAGCTGTCCCCACGATACGGTTGTCTGTACAGCTGATCTGAAGCTCAGTGATATCGCCGCGTTCGCTATATGTTATCGGCATGATACGACGCCGTTAATCTGATGTTTCCTACCTGTGTGAAAACGTCACATCGAACAAAAAAACTTGCCAAAAGTTTGGCGCAGTTGTTCGTCATAGCGAATTCCTTTTGGCTTGGCGTACGGCATTTCTAATTCCGCGTACACATTCATCAACAACCAGCTGTTTTGGCCATTTGACGAAAATGCCGATTTTGGATTTTTTATTTTAATTCTAAATTTCTAAAAATTGTAATTTATTGAAAGTGTAAAACTATGTCACAAATTATTATTGGCATACAGCCTTGCCATTTCTGCGTTCAAATTCGTCAATAAATGACATTCTATTTTTGTCATTTTAATGAATTTTGACAAATAATCGCGTATTTCTAACAAATTCACATTAGCAAAAAAAATTCTTTTGCGCTACAAATGATAAGCTGTCTTTGCCCTTTCCATTTCTGAAGAAATTTTGCCGCTAGCCCATCAGACGAAAATGTCGAATTTGAAATTTTTTAATTTTAATTCTTAATATCTCGAAATTGCAATTTATTACAACTGTAAAGCTATGTCACAAATTCTTATTGGCATACGACCTTTCCATTTCTGCATTCACATTCGTCAATAAACGACGTTGTATTTTAGTCAATTTATGCAATTTTTACAAATAATCGCGTATTTCTGTTAAATTCCACATTTGCAAAAAATTTCTTTTGTGTTACAAATTATCCGCGGTCCATGCTCCTTCCATTTCTGAAGAAATTTCGCGGCTAGCGCATAAGACGAAAAAGTCGATTTTCGACATTTTCGAATTTTAGTTGCGTATATCTCGAAAATGCGAAATTAGCAACAGAAACGGACATTGGATCCGTACTCAGCGACCTCGACTCTACTTGACCACATATGCCATATGTTTTACTTCGGTGCGACGGAAACACACACAGACAGACAGACAGACACACATTGTCATCTGTATATATACACCTCGCCGCGCTGAGGCGCGGCGAAAAAAAGTGTCCAACTTTGATCGCTTATAACTTGCGCCTGTGGTAACCGATCGCGTTGAAAATTTGCACGATTATTTCTCCCCACAGTACAATTAAGTGTGCAAAATTTGATCTGGTTTGCTTTGGTCTGGCCTGAGTTACGGCATTGTGGATTTTTGTACTGGAGCTCTCGAAGACAGACACCGAAACTTTGACCTTCTGTAACTCTTGCGTGAATTGAACAAACCAGGGCAAGCTTTGCATAGATATACTCTAATAGCATCCCTACCTGACTACCATGTCGAAATTCAGTTCTGTTTGATGTGGCGAAAATGTGGGCTTGTGCAGTTTAAAAGAGTGTGGTTCAGCAGGCGCTCAAAATCATTTTTTATTCAACATTTTCGCCACTTCAAACAGAACTGAATTTCGACATGGTAGTCAGGTAGGGATTCTATTACAGTATATCTATTCAAAGTTTGACCTGGTTTGTTCAATTCACGTAACAGTTACAGAAGGTCAAAGTTTCGGTGTCTGTCTTCGAGAGCTGCAGTACTTTGAAATCCACAATGCCGTAACTCAGGATAGACCAAAGCAAACCAGATGAAGTTTTGTACACTTAATTGTACTGTGGAGAGTAACAATCTTGCAAATTTTCAACGCGATCGGTTACCATAGGCACAAGTTATATGCGATCAAAGTTGGACACTTTTTTCGCCCGGCCTCAGCCGGGCGAACCCCTACGAGAGCTTTTCGTGCGTGCGTACGTACGTACGTACGTACGTCCGTCACGCTCTCACATCTAGGCGTTGGTAAGTCGTAGGAAGGCGATCTTGGGCTTTATGGATAGCTCTCGACTTACTGGTAATGTTGGTAAGAGACTTCGAAATTCAAAAGTTTGAATTGCGCGCGCTACAGTAACCCGAAGGTTCAAACTGAAAACGGCTCTAACTCGCTCGTCTTACGTCGTAGAGCGGCGCGCGATAGGTCAACTAAAAGGTCTCGACGTGCGCTTTCGTTTGGCATTAAAAGTTTTCTTAATTACGCAAACACGCAACACGAAAAGCGACATTATCGCGTTTTTGACGCAGAAATTTCTCTAACTCGCTCAGCGTGCGTCGTACGGAGACGATCTTGGGTTGGTTGGATAGCTCTCGACTCACTGATCATTTGTTCTTCTATTGGTCAAAACTCAAAAGTTTGAATTTCGGGAGCTACAGTAACCCAAAGGTTTAAAACGCAAAACTTATCTAACTCTCTCGTCTTCCGTCATAGAAAGACGATCTTGAGTTCGTTGAATAGGTTTCGGCACGCTGATAATTCCGTTAAGAAGAGTCGAAATTCAAAAGTTTGAATTGCGCGCGCTTAACACGAAGGTCCAAAACGCAAAACGGCTCTAACACGCTCGTCTTACGTTGTAGGGCGGCGTGCGATAGGTCAACTAAAAGGTCTCGACGTGCTATTTCACTTGGCGTAGAAATTTTGTTAATTACGCAAACACGCACCACGAAAAGCGACATTCTCGCGTTTTTAGCATAGAAATCGCTCTAACCCGCTCAGCGTGCGCCGTAGAGAGACGATCTTGAGTTGCTGGATAGCTCTTGACTCACTGATCATTTGTTTTTCTATTGGTCGAAACTCAAAAGTTTGAATATCGCGATCTACAGTAACCCAAAGGTTCAAACAGCAAATCGGCCCTACCTCGCTCGTCTTACGTTGTAGAGCGGCATTCGTTCGACCGTTTGAAAGCTTACGTTGAGACAGTTGTTGAACGGTCATTCCTAAAGAAATACTTTTGTTTTTTTTAAATCCTTGTCTTACGAACAACTTTGTCTGCTAAAAAAATTAATCCCGGGCGATCCCAATGTTGCCTTGCAACAACCGCTCCGAAATGTGTGTGTCTTGCTCAAAAAATTAATCCCGGGCGATCCCAATGTTGCCCTGCAAGAACCGCTCAGAAAGCAGCGCGTCAGAAGTAGCGCATGAATAGTGGACTCCGGGCGGGCGCGCGTCATATCGGAAAGGCTTCGAAATACTTTACAAAAGTATCCACTCTTTTACTCTTCCACTTTAAGATACTCACAAACCACTCTGTATTAATAAAACAACTCAACTTTTTTAAAACAGCTTGTTTTTGGACCACCCGGTAGACCGAAAGATGTATCGGAGAGTTAGTTCTCCACAGCTGTTTCAGAGATGTCCTTTGCATTCAACGCCGATTGTGCTATCGTGTTTTCAAAGACGTGTGATTGCTCCACCATTTCCACAGACACAGATTTGCCGCAAGATTTTCACAGACGTTCTACAAAGGTAACCCTACAACAACGTTCGCCCGTACCTAGGTAATCGAATCGAACCTAGGTAGGTCTCAGACGCTCACATTCAACATTGTCCGTTCGGTCTCACATCCGTCGTTCAATGTTGCGTTAGTGCGTGTTCAAGCACCCACATTCACTCCGATTGCTGGGTGTGCCGTGAAAGTCAACAGAGTTGCTTCGCGTCTCAAGTCACGACGTTTGGCACAGAGAGGGCCCACAGTAGGGCTGCTGTAGACTGGGTGTAGGGCAGAGCGTCATTCTCGGAAGTTTTCGGTGACGAGGGCGGCGCCATGACTATTAGAATTCGCAGCTGCGTTTTGCTGGCATGCTTCCTGGCGTCGACGACGATCGGCTGCCCGCCTCCCCTCAACCGAAGTGAGAAAGGCCCTCATTATTAGGTAGTGTTCATCAGTGGAATCACCCATTCGATTCAGCCAGACGCAACCTGGAGATTCGAAGCAGCCAACTGTTTAGTCCCCTGCACCTGGACAAAGACAGCGTGCTGAGGAAGGCCTTCGACCTGCGCATTCTGAACGAGGTGTAGTTCTGTAGATAGAGTTCCGATATCGCAGGCGCTCACCGTATTGCCGTAATGGTTGGAGCGCCGGTACCCATGGCGCTATGTGTCGTTTCCTTTACCCTAAATACGGTAGAGATCGCGCTAAAGCTGGCTCATCCTGTTTATCCCGTTCAACCTCTGTGAATCTTCGCTCCTCCACTTTGGAATGTCGTCGTCGAAGATGCTCATACACAAGATGCAAATGCTCATACACTACAGAGTCTCATGCCTCACCCACCCCAAGCCTGAATTTTAGAAAAGCGCCGCACAATTTTCGACTCATCCACGTCACTCGTTGCCAGATCGACAAGGCGGTGGCCGAGTTCCAACTGGAAGACTACTACACGTCGTCCAGGGTCGCGGGCGTCCACCCCTTCCATCCTGATGACGAAGACGAATCGCTGCAATTGGCGGCCGCCACCATCGTCATGGTGGTCAGGGCCACCGACCGCCAGTTCGACCAGTTCATCCGACTGCTGGCCGACCAGGCGAGCGCCTGTTTTGCGGAAGGGCGTGAATTTGTGATAGAGCGGAAGACGGCTATGAGAGGGGGGGGGGGCTATGGGCGGCGAGGGGGGAATGTTCCAGACCCCCTTGAAGGGGCACGGGGGGTGTTCAAACGAAGGAAGAATTTGCAAGAGAACGCCAACTTTGTCAGAAGTGTACGAAACTGCTTATAAATTGCTCAAATTTGCGAAAATGTTGGTCACAACACTGTGCCCAACATGTGAAGGGGGAAGGGGGGGGGGGAGGTGGTGAGGGAGCCTCCACTAAGTATCAAGTGGTAGCACAGAAGTAGAGTGGTCTCTAAGGTGCACTATACCGTAAATCCTCTAATAAGCCCCCCCCCCTCTTCATCTCCGTCTTCGACAGCATGTCGTCGACGTTGAGGAAGAGGAGGGGATTTCTGAGTATTTACTGTATATTTGTACCTTTGTCGATTTCGCGAAACAAGCGCCCTTAGAATCCGCTGATCAACTCGGCCCACGAGCTGTTTGTCGAGCGACTGGACGAGGAAGAGGAGTAAGAGAAAGACAAATGATGATGATGATGAAATGATGATCGACATTTGATGCTTAATTCAAGCCTGCGCGACTGCCATCCGTCTGAGCTGCCAGCTGTCTGACTGCGCTTTGTGAGTCTATTGTGCTTGTGTGCAAGCTGCTGTTATGGTACCGCCAAATTAGAAGTCAACGAAACGCGTTGTCAATTCTCAATCGGTGATACCTGTGTAATTCTGACTGTCACTTCTGCCAAGAGGATGACTGTTGCATGTGCGGCACGTCTATAAGAGTCACGGAGACTTTCCATGAAGATGCATGCCTCACACGCAACAATCGTCAATTCTACACCGCACGCCGGGATTCCTCCACTTTCCAGTCAGTCAAAACACCAAGAAATTTGTCGGTCACTAATCCGTCGGATTATCACACAGAACGCGGAAGAGGACACAACCGCGATTGTTACACAGTGCGTACATGCGGACTAGACACAAACACGTGTAGGCACGCAGGGTGCACAATTGGCGGAAAGGATCTAAACAGGAGGTCACACACTCCCTTCAAGTCGTCTATACCACACGTCTGAAAAGTTCACTCTTCGCTGTCACCAAAGTGGATTCAAAGAGACGGAATGCTTCCGCCCGCGACTCTAACAATCCATCTACTTCTGCAATTAGCAACGGCGTTCGCTGAAAAGGTTACTACAACACATACAAATCTGCCACTGTCGAAGTTGGGTTGTCGTGATGTCACGTTAGACGGCCATCGCATTTCAGTGTCACAGAAGTTGGAAAATCGATACGTGCATTCCTCACAGAGAGATCGACCTTGAAGTCGATCAGGCTATTCTGCGCGAGGTTGACAATGAAAATGGCGACGACGAAGACATCAGCACTCGAATAACGCGGGCATTCAAAACTGAGCAGTTGTCCACGGACCTTTTCGAGGGGGATGTAAAAGGTGAGAGTAAAGCGACGACGACGACGACGACGACGACGACGACGACGACGACGACGACGACGACGACGACGACGACGACGACGACGACGACGACGACGACGACGACGACGACGACGACGACGACGACGACGACGACGACGACGACGACGACGACGACGACGACGACGACGACGACGACGACGACGACGACGACGACGACGACGACGACGACGACGACGACGACGACGACGACGACGACGACGACGACGACGACGACGACGACGACGGCGGCGGCGGCGGCGGCGGCGGCGGCGGCGGCGGCGCCGACGACTTTGAGAAGTCGCAGGAATGTCTCCCCAACGAATGAGAGCGATGGATCGACAGCTGACCTTGGCTCTGACTACAAATGAAGAAAGCACCCAAAGTCGAAGACGAAAGCGATCCGGAACCAAAAACAACTTTCTCTGGACAAACGGTAGAATACCATTCAGAATCTCGAATCAGTACACGCCTCTTGGAAGGGCCATTATTACGGCGGCCATGCAGCAGTTCCATCGGTACATTGGCGTTGCATTTTGTTTTGTCTAATTTAGGATTTTGTCGCACTATTTACCATTTGCCAGTTCCACTTGCATTCGGTTCGTGAAGAAAAGACGCAGGGACCGCGACTACGCCGTTATAAAGATTGTGGACGGCCTGTGCTATTCCTACGTTGGAAGGGAGGGAGGCAGACAGGCGAGTGATGACAGTTTGACTTAACCGCCACATTATGTTGCCGCTACCATAACATCTGTTTGCAGGACGTGTCCGTGTCGAGTCGGTGCCTGACCACGGGTGGTGTGGCTCACGAGCTGATGCATCTTGTGGGCTTCTTCCACGAACAAGCCAGGAACGACAGGGACGACTACGTGACAGTTCTTTGGGAGAACATCAAGCCTGGCAAGGAGAAACACTTCGACAAAATCTCGCTGAGCTACATCACGCATCTCGGCACCAAGTGAGCAGCCTGCTGGTGTTACGGAGTGCTTGTGTGTCTCATGGCATGTGTGGAGTGGCACTTCGCAATGTGGCCACCACGTTGTATAGAGTGGCTCCGAGTGCGTACTGCCTAGGGGTCGCCTGGTTATTGGTTAGTTTGACGTGGCGTTGAACGGCGTTGCGTGGCGTTGCAGTGTGACGTGGCGTTGTGCGGAGCGGGGTAGTCGTCGAATGGCAGTAGACCAATGTCAGTTTGGTGTGACGTTGTACGAAAGTGTGGCGTGTTGCATTCGTAGTGTGTCGCGGTGTGCTCATGAGTGGCGTTGCAATGGGTAAAGGAGCGTCGTGGCGTGGCGTGGAGCAGTAAATGGCCGCATGAAACCAACCGCGCGAACGATCAGTGGTGCAATTAACAATACAGCTGTTAAGATACGACTACGCGAGCGTCACTCACTATCACGTTGCGGAATTCTCAAAGAATGGTCTCCCCACTCTCCTACCCAAGAGACCTGTTCTGCGTCCTCCGGGCACCAATCCAGAGCTTAGCCCGACAGACATCGTTGATATTAACCGCCTGTATCAGTGCAATAGGAGACGTTCTAGATATGGCAGGAAAGGAGCAGAAGGCGAGTTCGTTACTGTAGTACAGTGCCTAGCGCGTTCGAGCACTTGAGGTGCCAGTGCTACCGTACCGTGTTCAGGGTGCAAGGACAGGTTGAAGTCATGCGGGACGACTTGGACACACTCTTGTCCCGAAGCCATAAGGAAGCCGCCTTCTTCCAACTACACAAAATTCTTCAGACGGAACTGTCGTTTCTCTTGCGGGTATTGTTAGCGTATTGGAAAATATTTGTTGCCCTTTGTTTAGTTTGTGTGTGGTTTCGTCGATCTATGCGCATAATTGGGTGTTGGAGCGGGTACATGTCACCGCGTCGTTAGCAAGGAAAGGTTTGCAGATATGTACGTTCTCGCCACCAATTCGTACCGATCGGGTCTACGCGAGCTGTTCTGATGGCCAATTGTCAATTTCAGTTGCATATAAAGTTGCTCACGAATCATGCGCCACGAATTTGTCCACTGCCGATTGCTTTGTTCCGGCCGATGAACCCACATCTGAATTCCGCGGCGATTAGCACCGTTGCACGCACAGTGCACACTAACGCACGCTTTAAGTTGCACGAATACACAGTGTTACCTAATACAATCCCTTCTATTGTTGTCCCGCAGCAGTCGTCGTCCTTCTAAAACACTCGCCCGGGGCGGAAACTCGCCTTCTCTCGTGAGAGTGACGCAGGAAGGCACTTTGCTCGCGCAGCGGCGTTGCGCACATAGACGTTGCTGCACCGTTGATTCCGCGTTGTTAGAAGACAAGGCGTTGTTGTTGTTGTTGTTGTTGTTGTTGTTGTAGCCGAATTCACTCCGCGTCGTCGGCTCCAATGAGGGTTGGGAGGCCGAGGAAGGCTGCCGCTTCCTTTGGGGCCGACCATAGTGACTCCACGGTCAGTGCCGTTGCCTTCGCCGGGCAGTTGAAGAGGTGTGGGGTGTCATGTGAACTTTGGCCGCAGAGTGGGCAGTCGACGGTGACACCGTCCTCAATTCGCGCCCGGTAGCTGCGTAGCAGGCGGCCGAACCCTGACCGGAGTTGGGACAGCGCCGCTCTGGTGCGTCTTGGGAGCTGTTTCTCAATGGAGATATAGCCGGAGGGTGTCTTCCCAGGACTCTGTTGGGTAGGTAGCCACCAATAGCGCCGCTGACCGCCGTCGTATGCAGCTGCTTTATCCCTGCCGTGTAGCCAGCCTCTGTCAGTCCACTCTCCCACGGAATATTCCGTGAGGAGAGTTTTGTGGATGGACCTAGGCGGCACTGCTAGACTCAGCTGGTGATGATTGGGGTGCTGGCCTAAATGGCAGCCGAGTGAGAACTGGCGGCGCAACGTCCTGTTGTGGTCGGCCACTGGAATGTTAGACGACTCTTCGTGGAGATCGTGAGTGTGTGCCATTTGAGTGCAGCCAGTGATGGTTCGCAGGGCTTGGTTTTGACACGTTTGGAGCTCCTTCCAGCGAGTGCCACTGAGGTTTGGAGTCGACTGGTGTGGCGATATACGGCTTTAATGTTGGAAATCCCGTTTTATACGGTAGTCTGTGCGTGAAATGCAGTTTTAAGTCGTCGCCGAGCCGCGCACATTGTCATTACGTGTGACTCCGTCCGTCCCTCTCCGCTCTGCAATCGGTCTCTTTGACGTCAAGTTGCTACTCTTCCATTCCCAGTATCGACTTGGGCGCTACCCTGTTCTTTCTGCGCGCCTCCGATGATCTAACGAGTCTTGCCGAAAAAACCTTGCGTGCCCCAGTCTGCGCCGATGATCTGAACCAATAGAGCACAGTGGGGATTCAGATTCGTTCTTCCACTCTGCCTCGGAGTTTTTCCCACCCAGTGACTGGTGTTGCTGTCAGTTCGGGTTGTAAGAAAGTTGTAACTTCAGCGGCCCTTGGCCACAACTTGCATTGTAGACCAGACGCCCTACGTTTCATTTTTAACGTGGACGATATTTTTTTTTCTCGCCACAAGCAAATCGTGGACTGTGGATCGATAAGCCAGTGGAGCACTGTGATCCGGAACTTCTGTCGACGCAATGGATACTGTGGAGGAAGCAAAGCGTCAAAAGAAGAAGAATGCGACCGATCCTGTAGTGGTGAGCGGCATGGCCTGCCGCGGGCCAGAGAGCGATTCCACCGACGAATTCTGGGCCAATCTGCAACGCTCGGTGGACATGCTGACGGAGGACGACAGACGGTGGCAGCCGGGTGGGTTTTCATAGGATTGTGAGCGTGAGGGACACATCGGGGATGTACGGTGTCTTGCTAAGCTGAGGATACCGTACAGTTTGTGCCTACAATGTAACTGGCGACTGTGTCGTGCTCAGTCGTCGAGACAGCGCGGACAGAGCATTCCCATTCCGTTGTTATTTAGGGCTGTGTTGTGCGCAAACGTGCACTGCACCACTCGTGGTTCAGAAGACGGTGAACCCGATGTACACCGCAACTCTTATTAACGGGTAGTGCATATGTATGTAGGTGCTTCAAAGCGGACTACGCTGCGTATACATTGTACGCACATGAACAACGACAGGCACTTAGTTTCTCCACTCTCCAGGAATCTACGGCGTGCCCACTCGGCAAGGGAAGGTGAAAAGCGTGTCAAAATTCGACAACGAGTTTTTCGGTTTCGACGCGCATCAAGGTGGAAACCTCGATCCGCCGGGTCGGCTTCTGCTGGAGCTTGCCTGCGAGGCCATAGTGGACGCGGGTGAGGTCTACTGTAGAGCCTGGAGTTCAAAGTTGTTCACAATCTTGGTGGAGTAGCAGCGAAAATCTTGTTTCTTTTGTTTGGTGCCGAATCGGTTTAAATCGAGAATTTTCAGGAGTCAATCCTTTCGACCTGCAGAACACCGACACGGGCGTCTTTATCGGCAGTTCGGGCAGCGAGAGTTATGAACTCGCCACGTCTGGAGACCCTGAAAAGGTCCTCCCATGTTTATATGTAGCTACCCACCAACCCAATGGTACACATTTGTTCAATCACCCAAACCGTGACGTGACCACGCACATTGACCGAAACTCTAAAACGCCTTTGTCGAACGAGTTTGAAAAGAGGAGGTACAGCACCGTTGTGAGCGGCAAAATCCCTTGTAGAGAAAATCGGATATTTTGACGGAAAACAACACCATGACTGACTATGCACTCCCATGTACGCTTGAACCCGAACCAACGTAGCTTTGTGTAACACCATGGCAAGTCTTAGCTTTGTTAGGCTTAACACAAGAATGTATCCTGGTTCGCCCAAACGCGTAGTCAGAGCGCGCCTACTATCTCGACTGACAAATGTCCTCCAGGTCACGGGGGAGTCGCTGTTCGGTTACTCGGACTCCATGCTGGCCTCTCGGGTCAGCGGCTTCTTCGGACTGCTGGGACCGAGCATGGTGGTCGACTGCGCATGCAGCGCCAGTCTACTCGCGGTACAGCTGGCTATGGACGCCCTGCAGAGGGGTCGCTGTAGGCAGACCCTGGTGGGGGGCTCTCATCTGACCATGTGCCCCTACAACAGCATCTCCTTCCACCAGTTGGGCATGACCTCGGACGACGGCCGATGCCCAAGACCTTCGACGCCTCCGGTAGTCCACATTGGAATGTGTATACGGTATTGCATCCTCTACAATTCTTAGCAAGTCTCCGGTACTATATATGTCACGGGGAAAACCCGAGTCCAGGGAGAACCCAAACTCGGGGTTCTCCCTGGTTATTTGTGAGTACCCGAGTACTCGGGTTCTCACTGATGCAGTTGGTGAGAACCCGAGTAGAGAGGCGGCGGGGGCCGGGGGCAGGGCGCGCTCGACCGAAGGCGCCCGCGCAGTACAATGAAACTTACCAAGTTACATAGTGGACAAATAATCGCCGCTTTCAATCTGCTACAGCAGTTCTAATTTAGGGAAAGCATTTGCAATATAATTTGAGGAAGTCCGATTGACATTAAGGATTATGTGCTCTTTGACAGCTGTCATATTCCTTTAAATTCAGGCTATGCTTAGGCTCGCCCTGCGCCCACAGTGCACAAGAGTCAGTCGGCGTCGCAGTTGGGCCGGTCGGAGCTTAGGCTTAACGCGACCGGTGACCGACTTCAGGGCGCGCGGAGCGCGCCCTGAAGTTGGTGGTCGCGCTAAGCCTCAGTTCCCTCGACCCTGCCAGGCGCGACGCCGGCCGAGTCTTAGTGCAAACATTAAAATAGTATGAACACTCCTTCATCTTATTCACCTCCTGCTCAGGGCTCAGGCCGGCTGTGCCTCGCCGACCAGATACCGCACGGTTTTTGGAGGGGCCGCCCTTACAGTTTCATCGGCCTCGCACACGCGCGCCCTCGGTCATACGCAGCTTGTCGGCCACTCTCTGGGTTCTCACTAACTCCATCAGTGAGAACCCAAGTAATCGCGGGGTTTTCACTAAATAACCAGGGAGAACCCGAGTACCGGGTTCTCTCCTGAACTCGGGTTGTCACTTTAACATCGGGTTGAGCGCGTCAGCGCTCAACCCAATTTGTTCGGCCGGGGGCCAGTGCGCCTGCCAGGGGACTATGGGTTATACTACGTCATATAGGTAGACTTAACCGATCGGGCTGAAATTGTCACCAAAGATGTTCATAGTAACAAGAAGTATATGGTAAACCAGCCAAATAACCGCAAGTGTCCTAAACGCGTACCGGTCAAAGCCAACGCTACATTAGGCCACCGGTAAACACCCAAGGACTTTGAACGTCCAAAAAGAGTACCGGGACGTTTGGGGTGGTCGACCAGGGACTCCCACGCTGCCGCCCCTGTCGAAGCGCACGTGTATTGCGTGAAGTAGAAAGCATAAGAGTGTTAAGAAATCCTCAAGGACTATGCGGAGTTGTCTTATCCGGCACTTTCGTCGCCTGTATTGCTGCTGGGAAGGCGCGGTGACCCTGCTATCACCTTGGTGAAAACTTCAGTTTTCCAAACGCATTTAACCACAAAAAGGCGCCGAAATCTTGCCGGATAAAGGTGTACTCAACTACGCCGCTTGGATGGCGCTGGCGGCAAGGCTGGAAAGCGCCGCGTAAAGGCGAATCCTCTGAATTTTTTGCAGCAAACCAACTTTCTGGTCTTCCAACCGTTTAAACAGAAACTCGGCCATCAACCCACGTTACATGCAAATTAGAGGGCCAGCGGCGCTTTCGCTTGTTATTATGCCTTT
>JASAMZ010009293.1:0-12048 GCA_030248115.1 Linhomoeus sp. GSCO2_2 | reverse complement strand
AAAGGAAATGGGCCGGCTGCCAGTTCGACGCAACAACCTCGTATAGGCTTCTGAATTCTGCGCGCCCGAGGGTAGTGACATTGGGCTGGACGAAATTGTGACATCGATATAATACAATTGTCCTGTTGGTTCATAAAATTGGGACGGCCACTGGAGTTTGCAAAGCGCCCAGCGCATAAACTGTTCTACCTGGGGCCGATTGCACCGACCCACAACCGCGGTTACGATTCGAAGCTGTCGAATGAATGAGGTTCATCTCGAATATTCAACCAATCAGCGCGCGTGCAGAGCTACAATTCTAGACTTGTACTGTGGTTCAAGCGGCCCTGGCTCAACGACACGATTTGTTGCGTCTATTCCTAGCAGTTCAACACTAGCGGTTATTGCGCAATCTGAAGGGTACCCTTTTGTAATGGGCCATTATCATTCGCAACCAGACCAATACGGTGCTGTGGTAGCTGCGCGACCAAACGCACAGTGCATTCTTTATCTGGCAATCATTCCAAAGGGTCATGGCTGACAAGAGCGGCGGTCTTCTCATGGCGTTGACGGGATGTCTCGCGTTTGGCAGACCAACGTACACACTACAAGTTAATCTTCGTGCTTGTGTGAAGTTGAGCGAGCTAGCCAAAGCTTTCCTTTTGTCAGGGTCAACGGGTTACACGTTGAAGGAACCGCTGTGCCTCTGGGTAAGTATCCTTGGTTGGTCTACTCGTGGGACAATGGCTTATCCTGCACAGGCAGTATCCTCAGCAATGATGCGCGGTTATGACGGCTGCCCACTGTGCGCCCCCCCCCCCTGCAGTGAGTTGGGGCGCTGATCCTCCGCTGTTGGCTGGTAGAGAGGCAGGGTTAGTTAGTGGAGAGGGAGGGGGAGGGCGGGAGGTGGGAGTTGAGGGAGCATCTCCCTACTGATTTGTTTGAACGGCCTCAGCTGAACGACACCTTGAGAAAGGTCGGCGTGTGTTGGTGCGTGCGTTGGTGCGTGCGTGCGTGCGTGCGTGCGTGCGTGCGTGCGTGCGTGCGTGCGTGCGTGCGTGCGTGCGTGCGTGCGTGCGTTCGTGCGTGCGTGCGTGCGTGCGTGCGTGCGTGCGTGCGTGCGTGCGTTCCTTCTTGCTCTAAAAACCAAATCCCGGGCGAAATCAATATTGCTATGCAAAACCATCTCTTGCGAATGGGGAACTCATGAGGCGGAGCAATGCGGGAGATGAGTTCTCGCACTCTCTGCGGAAAGAACGCAACTCTTTACAAGGTCAGTCAGAACAGAATACAAACTCAACTTTTGCATACCGGAGCTTGTTCCACGTTTCATGCAGTTTCACCGCTCATTCTTTCTGCCTCTCTCATAAAGAATTGGACCCGTCAGGAACGTCGAGCGAAAATCAATGGTGTGCGGGTGATCGCGGGCGCGATTTCGGAGTCCGATCAACTGCCGGCCGGCGCCAAACGAATTGCGGCGACGGATTTCTATTACCATCTCAACTTCCCAGCCGGAATGGACTTCTGATCGTACCACTTGTAAAGCGGACGGACGGCCGATTGGCCGAATTATCAATACAGCTGTACTATGGCTCCCGTAGGGCGGTTCTGTTTTGTAATATAATGTCACAGGCGGTGGCCGTCTTCAGGCGATTGCCGTCTATTTAGACGGCTATCGCCTGGTCGACCAGGCTGCGGCCGTCAATCGCCTGATGCGTTAAGTCGTGGCCGTCTAGACGGCTATCGCCAGATGCGTCAGACGATGGCCGTCTTTTCTTTCTCTGGATCAGTTTCGGGCACAGTATATCCCTTCCAGTTCAGTCTAGGCTTAGGCTCGCCCTGCGCCCACAGTTCACAAGAGTCTGGTCGGCGTCGCAGTCAGGCCAGTCGAAACTTAGGTTTGACGCGACCTGTGACCGACTTCAGGGCGCGCGGCCTGATCGACCAGACGATAGCCGTCTAGACGGCTATCGCCTGAAGACGGCTGCTGACTGCAACATATATACAGTACACACGCAGGCAGCGCTAGCATAGCACGATTGATTGGGCGAAAATATTGGTCCTTCAAGTCCATTTCACCTATGATCGAAGAAGCTAATGCGAGACGACATTGCCTTAATAAAGCTGGGCCGACCCATCTTTCCCAAGAGTGAATGCGGCCGCTATGTCTTCAACTGCGGCTGGAAAGGTTGCCACGGCCCACTCAATAGAAGAACAAGTCGAGGGAACCGTCGTGAGTTATCAGTTTACAACATCACAGTGTTCACGTTCGAAACGCAGCGCCAGAGCCGCGCTGCAAATCCTCCACGTCGCTCCCTGGGGCCGATTGCACCAACGATTGTAGTGAACTATACAACTTCATAACTCGTTGAAAACTGCACAAAACGTCTCGAAAGTACAGACTAGAGGTGTCTGGAAGAAAACAAGTTAATGTTCAAGTGCAAGTTTGAGGGAGGACCATTCCTTTCTCATACTGTGATGAAACATGGATGAACGTTGGTGTAATCGGCCCCTAGGCCCTTATTTAAACCGTATATTCTGGTTGGGCGCTTATCGTAGGACTTACGGACCAGGGTGTCATACTGGAATTCATTTTAATTCTAGTATAGTATAGTATAGTATGGACGACCGATTTTCAGTTCTAGTATAGTATAGTATAGTATAGTATAGTATAGTATTGCCGTTCCTTGTGAATTGTAGTATAGTATAGTACAGTATAGGAAACCATTCATGAATTGTAGTACAGTACTAGAATAGAATTCAAGTATAAAAGTCACACAAAAATTTAAAAAATTGTGCCCAAATGCCAGCTTCAATGTTCTAAATTGCTCATTTAAAGGCAGATTGGTTCTGTATCTACCTAGGCCATTTACAACAGTTTCATGCAAGTTTACTGATAACTTGAACAATTTTAGTCAGAATACATCGGCCCACAGCCGAAATTTGCAGCGGAAATCGTTAAAATCTATACTGTAATACCTTTCCAGTATGGGTTTAATTCTAGTATAGTATAGTATAGTATGAGTCAAAATTTTCGATTTCTAGTATAGTATAGTATAGTACTGGAATGCCAAAACAAATTGTAGTATAGTATAGTATGGTTATACTATACTATACTGTACTATAATACTGGAATTATTATAGTATAGTATGACACCCTGTTACGGACACGGTATGAACGCAGACACCTGATGAGCACTTTACTTCAACTGCTACATATTATGGGTTTGCAGCAATTGCGCCATTGGCAGCGCCGATTCTGCTGCCCTTCACCGATCCAAGGGACGTGCTGGCAGACGACTGGTCGAATGTCCTTCTTCCGGAAGAGCACAACGGCCGGGCCTCGGCCGGGCGACACCCTAAAGAGAGCTCGGCGTGCGTGCGTCCGTGCGTGCGTCCGTCTGTAACGCTCTCAGATCTCGGCGTTGGAAAGTCGTAGAGCGGAGATCTTGGGCTCCACGGATAGGTCTCGACTTACTGATCATTCAGCTGAGTTTTCGAAATTCAAAAGTTTGAATTGCGCGCGCTACAGCAAGCCGAGGGTCAAAACGCAAAACGGCTCTACAGTGGCGGACAAGTGTTTTAGACCGTCGCGCACTTTTGAATTGCGCGGCCGGTAACTTGCGGATAACCGGCGCGACTAATAATTTGCGCCTCAATACTATACGGTAGGGTGTCGTTTCAACGCTGCGCAAGCAACAGATTCATATCTCGCACGCTGCCCTACTTGCGGCGCCGTTGGGCGTGGACATGTGTTTTAGACCGCGACAAGTGTTTTAGACCACGCACTATTCTATCAGTCAGGGGCGCATAAAGTGTCAGTAAGTAAGACAAAGAGTGCAGTATGACAGCACAGCACTAGTACTTCGTAGCGAACCCATTCTTCTCAATCACCTCGGCGCAACGACGTGGCATCGAGTCTACCAACTTCTCGCAAATTTCGACGGGAATTTCCTGCCACGTTTTCTGGATCAAGTTCCACAGGCGATCGGTATTCTCCGGATTGTGCTTCTTGATCTCTCTGTCGACGATTTCCCACAGATTTTCGATTGGATTGAGGTCGGGAGACTGAGCTGGCCAAGGGAGAAGGTCGATTCCCTTGTCGGCGAACCATCGGGTGGCGCGGGCAGATGTGTGTTTGGGGTCGTTATCCTGCTGGAAAATCCAGCGGAGCGGCAAACTCTCCACGAAATCCTCCGTCAGGGCCTCCTCGAGAATGCCACAGTACTTTTCGGCGTTCATAATCCCCTCTATCCTGACTACGGGACCTGGACCCGACCTTGAGAAAGCACCCCAGACCATGACGGATCCTCCACCACCTTTGACTGTCCCCTTTGTGCAGCGCGGGTCGAATTCCTCTCCAATTCTGCGTCTAACGTACACTCTGCCATCGCTGCCAAACCGATTGAACTTGCTTTCATCCGTCCATAGCACTTTGGCCCAGTTTGGAGGCTCCCAGCCACCATGATCCCTAGCCCACTGCAGACGCCGCTGACGGTTGACTGCAGAAATGAACGGCTTCTTCCTTGCCACCCTCCCCATGAGGTCAAACGAGTTCAGGCGACGCTGGACAGTCCTAGACGACACCTCGAGACCGGGTAGAGCATTGCTGATGTCGACAGCAGTGAGCCGACGAATCGACCTTCTCCCTTGGCCAGCTCAGTCTCCGACCTCAATCCAATCGAAAATCTGTGGGAAATCGTCGACAGAGAGAGATCAAGAAGCACAATCCGGAGAATACCGATCGCCTGTGGAACTTGATCCAGAAAACGTGGCAGGAAATTCCCGTCGAAATTTGCGAGAAGTTGGTAGACTCGATGCCACGTCGTTGCGCCGAGGTGATTGAGAAGAATGGGTTCGCTACGAAGTACTAGTGCTGTGCTGTCATACTGCACTCTTTGTCTTACTTACTGACACTTTATGCGCCCCTGACTGATAGAATAGTGCGTGGTCTAAAACACTTGTCGCGGTCTAAAACACATGTCCACGCCCAACGGCGCCGCAAGTAGGGCAGCGTGCGAGATATGAATCTGTTGCTTGCGCAGCGTTGAAACGACACCCTACCGTATAGTATTGAGGCGCAAATTATTAGTCGCGCCGGTTATCCGCAAGTTACCGGCCGCGCAATTCAAAAGTGCGCGACGGTCTAAAACACTTGTCCGCCACTGTAGAGCCGTTTTGCGTTTTGACCCTCGGCTTGCTGTAGCGCGCGCAATTCAAACTTTTGAATTTCGAAAAATCAGCTGAATGATCAGTAAGTCGAGACCTATCCGTGGAGCCCAAGATCTCCGCTCTACGACTTTCCAACGCCGAGATCTGAGAGCGTTACAGACGGACGCACGCACGGACGCACGCACGCCGAGCTCTCTTAGGGTGTCGCCCGGCCGAGGCCCGGCCGTTGTGCTCTTCCGGAAGAAGGACATTCGACCAGTCGTCTGCCAGCACGTCCCTTGGATCGGTGAAGGGCAGCAGAATCGGCGCTGCCAATGGCGCAATTGCTGCAAACCCATAATATGTAGCAGTTGAAGTAAAGTGCTCATCAGGTGTCTGCGTTCATACCGTGTCCGTAACAGGGTGTCATACTATACTATAATAATTCCAGTATTATAGTACAGTATAGTATAGTATAACCATACTATACTATACTACAATTTGTTTTGGCATTCCAGTACTATACTATACTATACTAGAAATCGAAAATTTTGACTCATACTATACTATACTATACTAGAATTAAACCCATACTGGAAAGGTATTACAGTATAGATTTTAACGATTTCCGCTGCAAATTTCGGCTGTGGGCCGATGTATTCTGACTAAAATTGTTCAAGTTATCAGTAAACTTGCATGAAACTGTTGTAAATGGCTTAGATACAGAACCAATGTGACTTTAAATGAGCAATTGAGGACATTGAAGCTGGCATTTGGGCACGATTTTTAAATTTTTGTGTGACTTTTATACTGGAATTCTATTCTAGTACTATACTACAATTCATGAATGGTTGCCTATACTGTACTATACTATACTACAATTCACAAGGAACGGCAATACTATACTATACTATACTATACTATACTATACTAGAACTGAAAATCGGTCGTCCATACTATACTATACTATACTAGAATTAAAATGAATTCCAGTATGACACCCTGGTCCGTAAGTCCTACGATAAGCGCCCAACCAGAATATACGGTTTAAATAAGGGCCTAGGGGCCGATTACACCAACGTTCATCCATGTTTCATCACAGTATGAGAAAGGAATTGTCCCCCCACAAACTTGAACTTGAACAGTAACTTGTTTTCTTCCAGACACCTCTATTCTGTACTTTCGACACGTTTTGTGCAGTATTCAATGAGTTATGAAGTTGCACAATTCACTAAAATCGTTGGTGCAATCAGCCCCAGGGAGCGACCTGGAGCCTGGAGGATTTACAGCGCGGCTCTGGCGCTGCGTTTAGAACGTGAACACTGTGGTGTTGTAAAATGATAACTCACGACGATTCTCTCGACTTGTTTTTCTACTGAGTGGGCCGTGGCAACCTTTCCAGCCGCAGTTGAAGACATAGCGGCCGCATTCACTCTTGGGAAAGATGGGTCGGCCCAGCTTTATTAAGGCAATGTCGTCTCGCATTAGCTTCTTCGATCATAGGTGAAATGGACTTGAAGGACCAATATTTTGGCCCAATCAATCGTGCTATGCTAGCGCTGCCTGCGTGTGTACTGTATATATGTTGCAGTCAGCAGCCGTCTTCAGGCGATAGCCGTCTAGACGGCTATCGTCTGGTCGATCAGGCCGCGCGCCCTGAAGTCGGTCACAGGTCGCGTCAAACCTAAGTTTCGACTGGCCTGACTGCGACGCCGACCAGACTCTTGTGAACTGTGGGCGCAGGGCGAGCCTAAGCCTAGACTGAACTGGAAGGAATATACTGTGCCCGAAACTGATCCAGAGAAAGAAAAGACGGCCATCGTCTGACGCATCTGGCGATAGCCGTCTAGACGGCCACGACTTAACGCATCAGGCGATTGACGGCCGCAGCCTGGTCGACCAGGCGATAGCCGTCTAAATAGACGGCAATCGCCTGAAGACGGCCACCGCCTGTGACATTATATTACAAAACAGAACCGCCCTACGGGAGCCATAGTACAGCTGTATTGATAATTCGGCCAATCGGCCGTCCGTCCGCTTTACAAGTGGTACGATCACAAGTCCATTCCGGCTGGGAAATTGAGATGGTAATAGAAATCCGTCGCCGCAATTCGTTTGGCGCCGGCCGGCAGTTGATCGGACTCCGAAATCGCGCCCGCGATCACCCGCACACCATTGATTTTCGCTCGACGTTCCTGACGGGTCCAATTCTTTATGAGAGAGGCAGAAAGAGAATGAGCAGTCAATTGCATGAAACGTGGAACAAGCTCCGGTATGCAAAAGTTGAGTTTGTATTCTGTTCTGACTGACCTTGTAAAGAGTTGCGTTCTTTCCGCAGAGAGTGCGAGAACTCATCTCCCGCATTGCTCCGCCTCATGAGTTCCCCATTCGCAAGAGGGTGTTGCATAGCAATATTGATTTCGCCCGGGATTTGGTTTTTAGAGCAAGAAGGCACGCACGCACGCACGCACGCACGCACGCACGCACGCACGCACGCACGCACGCACGCACGCACGCACGCACGCACGCACGCACGCACGCACGCACGCACGCACGCACGCACGCACGCACGCACGCACCAACGCACGCACCAACACACGCCGACCTTTCTCAAGGTGTCGTTCAGCTGAGGCCGTTCAAACAAATCAGTAGGGAGATGCTCCCTCAACTCCCACCTCCCGCCCTCCCCCTCCCTCTCCACTAACTAACCCTGCCTCTCTACCAGCCAACAGCGGAGGATCAGCGCCCCAACTCACTGCAGGGGGGGGGCACACAGTGGGCAGCCGTCATAACCACGCGTCTGCTGAGGATACTGCCTGTGCAGGATAAGCCATTGTCCCACGAGTAGACCAACCAAGGATACTTACCCAGAGGCACAGCGGTTCCTTCAACGTGTAACCCGTTGACCCTGACAAAGGAAAGCTTTGTCAAGCTTGCTCAACTTCACACAAGCACGAAGCTTAACTTGTAGTGTGTACGTTGGTCTGCGAAACGCGAGACATCCCGTCAACGCCATGAGAAGACTGCCGCTCGTGTCAGCCATGGCCCCTTGGAATGATTGCCAGGGTTTAAAGAATCCACTGTGCGTTTGGTCGCGCAGCTATCACAACACAGTTTTGGTCTGGCTGCGAATGATAATGGCCCATTACAAAAGGGTACCCTTCAGATTGCGCAATAACCGCTAGTGTTGAACTGCTAGGAATAGACGCAACAAATCGTGTCGTTGAGCCAGGGCCGCTTGAACCACAGTACAAGTCTAGAATTGTAGCTCTGCACGCGCGCTGATTGGTTGAATATTTGAGATGAACCTCATTCATTCGACAGCTTCGAATCGTAACCGCGGTTGTGGGTCGGTGCAATCGGCCCCAGGTAGAACAGTTTATGCGCTGGGCGCATTGCAAACTCCAGTGGCCGTCCCAATTATATGAACCAACAGGACAGTTGTATTAATTCGATGTCACAATTTCGTCCAGCCCAATGTCACTACCCTCGGGCGCGCAGAATTCAGAAGCCTATACGAGGTTGTTGCGTCGAACTGGCAGCCGGCCCATTTCCTTTGGCGCTTTTCGAGGGGAATCGTCTCGGCGTCTGGCACGCTGTAGAACTTTGCCTCCGCATCCGACGACGGCCCGGAACTCCTTTCGCAGCTTGCCGGCCATCAACAGTAGCAGTAGGCCATTGGTGGCGCTGCAGAGGAGCACCAAGACGTTGAAGGACAACTGTTTCCACTCGGTGTCCAAGCTGACGAAGTTACTGGAACGAGGGGAACAGACACTGGCTGCCTTGAACGACCTCTGCCGCAACGCCGCGCGCTGTTATGGCGCGGTTTTCGCCAACCCTAAGACTGAGATCGAGGCGTAGAGGCAGAAGTTGGTCAGGCAGCTGGCCGCCAGTCGCTGCTCCGTCTTGGAGCTTCGGAAGGCCTGCTTGCATCGCTTGGAGAAGGCCACGGCCGCGACGGCAGCCGCGTAGAGGCCTAGCGGGAGGGCGACGCAAGCGACGTCGATCGAGGTCCACAAGGCCGGCAGAGGCGACCGAACGAAGGCCGAGAAGTTGACCGGCGCCAAGCCCAGTCGGTCGGCGTTCCTGGAACCAGCTAGCTCGCGGACCGACAACCGAAGCGAACACGACGCTCTGCCAGTCGACGACTCACCAAGTCCAGAGGGCCTCGTCGGGAACCGCAAAAGCTGTGGCCACCTGTGGGGCATTCCCAAAGGTCCAGGCGGCCAGGGCGATGGCCGTGCACACTCGACGGCTGAACCACGTGGAGAAGCTCGTGGGAAAGAGAATGGCACAGGCTCGGAGGCTGGCGACGGCCGTATAGTGCCACTGGAGGGGGGCCCAGAGGAGAACGGCGTAGACGAGGTAAAGGACCTTTATGGGCACCATCTCCATCCACCGGGAGAGGTCCCATCGGCAGAGGATGACAACGCCCAAAGAGCCGAATTGGAGGAAGCTGCTCATGTCCGCCAGGCAGTTGCTGAGAAAAAGCAGGTAGGTTGGCGTGTCCTTGGACAGACGACGCAGGGCCACCACCAGGGGACAGTATACAAGCAGACACGTCGCGGAAAGAAACGAGAACAGACAGCCTGCTGTCAAAGCGATCGGCTCCATGTTTCGTCAGCGTCAGAGTTCGTTTGCACCCTTTCTTTGGTCGGCTGTTGTTATTCTGGCTGGATCCTGACATTACTCAGCAACAGACGAGGCGAAGCGTTCTCACTTGGACCCCTGGGCCGAAGCCAGCCGATTCATTCGTTTGTCTCTGGAGGAGTTGTTACTGCTATTCTCGCCTTTGTGCGTTCTGTGTGCCATGCGTCTTGTGTCGAACGGTCAATAAAGGTCGGAAAATGTCCTCTAGTTTCGTGAAAAGACATTGTGCGTCAGTCAGCAATCCCCGATGTAAGATCACCTCCTGGGAGAGTGACAAACAGTCCTGATGCATTGTTTGAAGGTCACATGTATGTAGGTCAGTGACGTTGGCGCTCAGCCGTACCGCGAAAATACCATATTATGTAGGTACAGTGCAAATGCGATTGAAGCAACACGCATTCCAGGTTATTCCCAAACTCTCAGAATATTCAAAAGGCTGTAAAGCTTGCACACACGAAGCGCGGATGGCACGTTGCGACGCTCAAAGTTCGCGCCGATTGGTCGAAGGTCACGGCGGATGACCCGACTTGGCTGTGATTGGCTGCGCGAAATGGCGCACACTTCCAGTTTGAACTGTCATAAGCAGTCAAAGTTGTCGGGAAGGCTAGCTTCATTCAGCTCGACGCGATTCCGGTCGTTGTTCTGACAAAACTGCTTATTGGCACAGATATGCATATGGCCAGGTTCATAATCGTGAGAGTAACGGTTACTCATAACTTCCGCCTACAATGTACGAGTGTACCCAGGAAGCTTGTCGAAAACGAAACCTAACAAGCTGCCCGGTGCGGCGTGTGAACATATCTGTGCTGAATGGGGCACTGAAGCGCTTTAGTAGAAGCTGTTGGAGAGAAGCTCATTTCAAAGGTTTCGAACTGGTCGTGGATTACCGATATTCGAGTCCGTCAACAGGGACCACACAGGCTATCAAAGAATATACAGGTTTCTAACGTAAGGTAAAAGTCTGGCAAATCCGATGCTTTCGAGTCATGCTCTTGGTTGCTAGATTCCATTTTCCGGAGCGCGAACCAAGCCTGCTGGAGGGATCTTCACACTGAGACGGACGCACGCCAAACACTTATAGAGTTCGCCCGGCTGAGGGCGTGCAAAAGAAGTACCCTTTACCTTTACCTACATGCCATTGCCAACAGAGCTTGTCGAACCCAGTGCCTTGACCAAGCTGCCACATCGCGTTCGCTGAACACCAATGCTCTACCCAAACACTACACACTGAGTGTCGTCGCTTTGAAAATTCCATGCAACGTATTCCTCGTCCATTATATTGACCTTGTCAACGTGGAGTCTTTCACACAGCTGGCACCCCACATGACACACTGGAGCCAGCGCGCTGCCCAGCGTGTGGGTGTGTAGATTCTGCGTTAAGATAAGGGCAAACAATTGTCGTGCACGCCACGCCCATTAACGCCACGCCCAAACAACAGCCAAAAACTATCACATCCTGGTATCAGCTTGCGTGTTGGATATCTTCCTAGTGGAGCCCACGGGAAGCACTACCACCTTATCACTTGTGGTGGTGTTGCCACAGCGAAAGTTCCCCAAGAAGTGCCCTCTCAACGTGGTGCTGCAGCAAATCACCACGTAAGGATTGCACATGGTCAGCAGATCGTTCAGCAGAGCGTAGGTGGCGTAATTCTCGGCGAATCCACCAAACAATACCATTCTGGTGGAGTAGAAGCAGCCCAGCATCATTATGACGGACACGACTATGGACGCGAAGGCCAGCTTCAACTCGACGTGACCCCGATCGTAGTTTTGAGAAAACTGCTTCCTGGCACTGACGCATATGGCTAGATTCATAATCGTGAGTGTAATGGTTGTGAGGACCGCGAGACTAGTGGTGATGAGGAACACGAGCTGGGTGGCCTGAAGACTGTCCTCTTTGAGGAACAGGTAGGCAGAGTCGTTGGAAATTCGAACGAAAGTGGCTCTGTGGATTGGGATTTGAGGCAGGTAGATGGCCATCGGTAGCAGATGTTGTATGGCGATGGCGATTGGGAGAAATTTGCTCTGTACCCAGATCTGAAGTGAGCAAACACTAAACGAAGCAAGTTTCTAGTTAGGTGAGGTGGACTGGACTGGAGTCGAGTGGAGTGGAGTGGAGTGGAGTGGAGTGGTGGAGTGGTGGAGTGAGAGTGGAGTGGAGTGGAGTGGAGTGGAGTGGAGTGGAGTGGAGTGGAGTGGAGTGGAGTGGAGTGGAGTGGAGTGGAGTGGAGTGGAGTGGAGTGGAGTGGAGTGGAGTGGAGTGGAGTG